>JAGHMJ010000026.1:2347696-2492696 GCA_018749465.1 Paracanthobrama guichenoti
TGTAATTCCCGTTTCTCTGTCTCACTGCCGTCTGTCATCCCGTCTTCAGAGTGAAGGAGTTTGGGATCAGCCCTTCCGACATTCCCTTCTCCCAGGGGGGTGGCGGTCGCTCCGAACTCTCTCCTACCTATGAGTACGATGACTTTGCTACCTCACCCAGCAGGTCTCACCCTTTTCCAGTTTCCTGCCTGTCTCTCTTCAGACAGAGCCTCCATAAGACTGTTCCTGTGTTTCTAATGATTCGCTTCACTTTCAGTTCTGAGAATGTGTCTACATGTGCATCTTTCCCTTTTGGTCGGCTGCTATTTTTGTCCCTTGTTTTTTGAGTCCATTTGTACCTCATTTCAGCCATGTTTCTGTGTTTTCTGTTGCGTTTTTTAATCGTTTTCCATTGCAGCAGCACTAACATATTGGTTTGTGTTTGCTTGTGCCTTATAGAGCGGATGGAGTCCATCATTATCATGCTGCATGACCATGTGTCTGTAACATAAACCATTTCCATTGGTTTATAGCATCATGAATACCTCATGCTTTCATAATGTCACTGTCAGGCGGAAACCTTGTATTACCAAAACCACTACTTTTCCATATATGGTCAGACATGTGCATGGGGCATCATTATTTTATTAACTTTTGACCAAAATCAACATGTGTTTTATCCATCATTAGAACAGCTTATCTGAGGCAGTAAGTGCATTGCATTACATTTGCATCAACTTACAGGTTATAAAGTTTACTCTAGCTATGTGGGTGCTAAAACATTAGCCTTATATATATATATATAAGGCTAATGTTTCTTGAGTAAAGAAAATACTGTACTTATTCAGACAACCATTTCTTTATATACCACTGCATTGCAAACAAGCAGAAACGGTCTAAAATGTGTGTGGCACTTCATTCACGATAGAGGCGGGTGGAGTTACAAGGTTTAATCACAATTGGTTAAATATGAATTGGTTAAATATTTGCAAAACCCACAGACTGATGTAAAGGGTGACCAATAGTAATGATTTATGAGGAAAAACAACGAGATATGAGGTTTCCGCCCGACATCGACGATATGCTGTCTTGAATTGAGACGCTGTTTGTGACCGTAGGGTGAAGGAGCTGACCATCGACCCCAGTGCGGTGATGGATGGACGGTCCGTCGGACACTCGGTCAACCAGCTGGACGTGTTGGAGGCGCAGTGGGGAGTGGGCAGCTCTCCTCAGAGAGACGATCTCAAGCTGCTCTGTGAACAAAACGTAAGAGTGCTTCACCTCACACATCAGCTTGTTTTGGTTGGTATGAAAACGTGACGTGTGCTGATGTGATGCATGCTGTGCACAGGAAGAGGAAGTGTCCCCACAGCTCTTCACCTTCCATGAGGTTGTGTCTCAGCTGGTGGAGATGGAGGAGCAGGTTCTGGAGGACCACCGCGCCGTGTTTCAGGTGCGCAAAGAGGAGGAGATTTCATATGCCCGATGTATCATTTCATAAAATAAAAAATTGAAAAACATGAATAAAAAACCCATCAAAGGTATAGTTCACCCAAAATTGAAAATTGTATACGGCCATTAAAAATCTAAAAGTTTATGTGTAATAAATTCTAATTTGTGATGGATACTTGAGGAGCTCCGAGGTTCCCGTCTGCTCATGTTGTGTGTTGGTGGTGTTGTAGGAGTCCATACGCTGGCTCGAGGATGAGAAGGTTCTTCTGGAGATGACGGAGGAAGTCGATTACGATGTGGAATCCTTCGCCACTCAGCTCGAACAGATTCTGGATCAGAAGATTGACGTGTTAACAGAGCTCAGAGGTCAGTGTTTACAGAGTCATCCTCCCAGACCCTTCATTTATAATACAGGGAGTCTTTTAAATGTGATCCGTATTAATTAGAGAAGACGCATTCAAGTACACTAAATCAAAAGAATAAATGAAAATGAAGTTTATTTTTGGGGCATACATTTTTTTGCATTGGGATTCTATATTATAAAACAGTAGTGAAAACCATGTTTATTTATATAAATCTTTTAATAATTTATTTATATAAAAACATTAATATTCAAATTCTTTATTATTTATATTTTCTAAAATGATTTATAACTATATTAATCAATTATATTGTATATGTATTTATATTTTTAGAATGTATATTGTTTATATGCATTTTGTTCCTGCAGGAATGTAATGTTAAAATGTTCAATAATAAATTTTAATGTATGGGTATTAATATTTTAAATATAGTGCAGTTTCTTTATACAAAATAAATCCTATTGATTTGGGGCTGAAATTGAGCTGCACATTTCTTTTTTTTGTTGCTGTTGTCAGCGATAGACTCCCAGGCTACACAACAGCAGGACGACCCCTTACACTAGTGTCCCTTACAAAGCTGTTTTCCTTCATGTCAGATGAAATGCTTTGTCAACTGAGTCACATACAGTAAATTGTGTTTCCTTTGGTCTCAGATAAAGTGAAGTCTTTCCGCTCTGCTCTTCAAGAGGAGGAACAGGCCAGTAAGCAGATAAACCCCAAACGCCCGCGAGCCCTGTAGCTCCAGCTCATCAGCTGCTCTCATTTCATCAATGTATGTACATGTGTAACCTGTACGTGATGTGACGGTTTTCTTTCATCCGAGAAAAGCACATTTTAATTCTATAAATCATTTCAGTTCTTACTAAAATGACTGATCATAGAGTTAAAGGCTATGAGAGGGTGAGATTCTCTGAGCTAATGCATGGACAAACCAGCTCTGCATCATCTGCATCTGTGTCAAGCCTGTAAATATTTCATTAATGCTTTTCAGATGTATATACCTGCTACTTGCATATCAGTTCGCCAATTAATGAAATACAATTATGCCGTCCCACTGGAAAAAAGAGAATACGGTCTAGAGATTAGGGATGCACTGATATAGACATTTTGACCAGTTATTATGGCCGCTAACCAACCTGTCATGTTTTTAAATGAACGTGTCAGTTCTGAAACAATCGTTTGTTTGTTAAAAAAAACCCTGACATGCATCACGTGAAATTAGGCGTATACAGGTGGGAAAGACCAATACTGACAATTGTAAAAAATAATAATAATAATAATATCGGCCGGTATTGATATGGTCACTGATATATTGTGCATCCTTAGTTACAGTAGAAGTTGCATGACTGCAATATGGATGATCTCTATTGAGACCTACAGGAACTGACTAATTTATTCAAACTTGTGTAGCAGTGAGACGATACATGTTTTTTTTTCATTGCCAGTAAGAACCTTTACTGTAACAAAAAAACAAATGCAGGCCTTATTGCACCAAATTCACAATAAACCTGTTCAGTGAAGGAAATGTGTAGCCGAGAGGCCAGAGAGGTTCAGAAGAAGTTCACATGATAGAATTTTCTGATCTTAAGAAGATGGTTTTTGTTACTGCAGTGTTTTGTTTACATTGAGAAATATGTGAAAGTGGTCATTATAAAATTCAGGCTACTGTCTCATTTTTTAAAAACGCTATTAAGCATCAGTGTTTTTTTTTTTAATGTTCCCCGTCAATGCTTTAAATGATTTTGTTCCCGTCTCATTTGCAAATGTTGTTTGTGTTGAGGGGAATCTGGATCTGGACTCAGTGTTTCAATGTATTGCATTCCTAAAATAAAGATCCATCAGATGACATCATTTTCTTGTATATTATTGTTCACTACACATCATTTGAGTGCTTTGCAGATCAATGTAAGGAAAACTAAATAACTGATTCTAGTGAATAGCATACATGCCTACCTATAGTACATCCATCTATCCATCCATCCATACATACATACCGTCCTATGGTACATCTATACCTACATACATCTCTACCTTCAGTACATTCATTCAAACACATCCCTACTTACATCCCATCCATACCAACCTACAGTATTTCCATTCATACATCCATACATAACTACATACATCACTGCCTACAGTATATACAACCATCCATCCATACAGTACATCCATCCATCCCTTTCTATGGTACATCCATACCTACCTACAGTATTTCCATTCATACATCCATACATGGCTACATACATCACTGCCTACAGTACATCCATCCATACATACAATCCTACAGTTCATACATTCATCCATACCTTCCTATGGAACATCCATACCTACCTACAGTATTTCCATACAGCACTATATACAGTACATACAGACCTACAGTACATCCATCCATACATACATACATACCTACAGTACATGCATGCCTACCTACATCCCTACCTATAGTACATAGATATATACCTACAGTACACCCATTTATACATACCTTCCTACGGTACATACATACCTACTTGGCGTATATCCATACATACATCCTGACTTACAGTAAATACATGCTTACCTACATACCTATCTGCAGTACATCCGTCCCTAAATACCTACCTACAGTACACCCATTTATATATACTTACCTACCTAGAGTACATCCATACCTACAGACATAACTACATACATCACTGTCTACAGTACATACCTACATTACATCTATACCTACAGTACATACATCCATACCTATAATACATCCATACAATCCTACAGTATTTCCATTCATACATCCATACATAACTACATACAATACTGCCTACAGTACATCCATACCTACCGTACATCCATATATACCTTCCTATGATATATACCTACCTATCTACAGTATATCCATTCATACATAACTACATACATCACTGCCTACAGTACATCCATCCATTCATACCTGTCTACAGTACATACATCCATACACTTACCTACATCCCTACCTACAGTACATTCATCCATACATACAGTACATACATCCATCCATTCATACTTCCCTACATACATCCCGACCTACAGTACATACATCCCTACATATAGAACATACATACATACATCCCTACCTATAGTACATACATGCATACCTACAGTACACCCGTTTATACATACCTTCCTACGGTACATCTATACATACCTACAGACATAACTACATGCATCACTGCCTACAGTACATCCATCCACACATACATACCTTCCTATGGTACAGCCAATACCTACCTACCTACAGTATATCTATTCATACATAACTACATACATCACTGCCTATAGTACATCCACACCTACCTACAGTACATACATCCCTACCTACAGTATATCACTACATACCTACAGAACATCCATCCATACATTCATCCCTACCTATAGTACATACATACATACCTACAGTACATCCATCTATCTGTACCTACATCCATACATACAGTACATTGATACATACCTACATATAGTACATCCATGCCTACATACATTCCTACCTACAGTACATCCATCAATACATACATACCTACATACAGGTGCTGGTCATATAAATAGAATATCATCAAAAAGTTGATTTATTTCATTAATTCAATTCAAAAAGTGAAACTTGTATATTATATTCATTCATTACACACAGACTGATATATTTCAAATGTTTATTTATTTTAATTTTGATGATTATAACTGACAACTAAGGAAAATCCCAAATTCAGTATCTCAGAAAATTAGAATATTGTGAAAAGGTTGAATATTGAAGACACCTGGTGCCACACTCTGATCAGCTGATGAACTCAAAACACCTGCAAAGGCCTTTAAATGCTCTCTCAGTCTAGTTCTGTAGGCTACACAATCATGGGGAAGACTGCTGACCTGACAGTTGTCCAAAAGACGACCATTGACACCTTGCACGAGGAGGGCAAGACACAAAAGGTCATTGCAAAAGAGGCTGGCTGTTCACAGAGCTCTGTGTCCAAGCACATTAATAGAGAGGCCAAGGGAAGGAAAAGATGTGGTAGAAAAGGAGTGTACAAGCAATAGGGATAACCGCACCCTGGAGAGGATTGTGAAACAAAACCATTCAAAAATGTGGGGGAGATTCACAAAGAGCGGACTGCAGCTGGAGTCAGTGCTTCAAGAACCACTACACACAGACGTGTGCAAGACATGGGTTTCAGCTGTCGCAGTCCTTGAGTCAAGCCACTCTTGAACAACAGACAGCGGCAGAAGCGTCTCGCCTGGGCTAAAGACAGAAAGGACTGGACTGCTGCTGAGTGCTCCAAAGTTATGTTCTCTGATGAAAGTAAATCAGGGTCCCAGAGTCTGGAGGAAGAGAGGAGAGGCACACAATCAGTCAGTGATGGTTTGGGGTGCCATGTCATCTGCTGGTGTTGGTCCACTGTGTTTTCTGAGGTCCAAGGTCAACGCAGCCGTATACCAGGAAGTTTTAGAGCACTTCATGCTTCCTGCTGCTGACCAACTTTATGGAGATGCAGATTTCATTTTCCAACAGGCCTTGGCACCTGAACACAGTGCCAAAGCAACCAGTGCCTGGTTTAAGGACCATGGTATCCCTGTTCTTAATTGGCCAGCAAACCCGCCTGACCTTAACCCATAGGAAATCTATGGGCTATTGTGAAGAGGAAGATGCGATTATGCCAGACCCAACAATGCAGAAGAGCTGAAGGCCACTATCAGAGCGACCTGGGCTCTCAGAACACCTGAGCAGGGCCACAGACTGATGGACTCCATGCCACGCCGCATTGCTGCAGTAATTCAGGCTAAAGGAGCCCCAGCTAAGTGTTGAGTGCTGTACATGCTCATACTTTTCATGCTCATACTTTTCAGTTGGCCAAGATTTCTAAAAATCCATTCTTTGTATTGGTCTTAAGTAATATTCTAATTTTCTGAGATACTGAATTTGTGATTTTCCTTAGTTCCGTTATAATCATCAAAATTAAAAGAAATAAACATTTGAAAAATATCAGTCTATGTGTAATGAATGGATATAATATACAAGTTTCACTTTTTGAATGGAATTAGTGAAATAAATCAACTTTTTGATGATATTCTAATTATATGACCAGCACCTGTACATCCTGACCTACATAACTACCTATGGTCCATCCATATATTCCTACATCCCTACCTACAGTACATCCAAACATATCTACATACAGATACTTGAAATTAGCCGGATAACATCACCGTTTTCTCCAGAGCGGCTGTACAGCCGAATCAAATTCTGTTGCATTATTTTCCTGTTAACACTGTAAAGCTGCTTTGAAACAATTGGACTTGTAAAAAGCGCTGTATAAATAAAGCTGATTTGATTTGATCTCTACATATAGTACATCCATCCATCACCACCTATAGTACATCCATACATGCATACAGTACATCCATCCATCCATCCCTACAGTACATCCATCCATATATACCTCCCTACCTACAGTACATCCATACATCCCTACAGTACATCCATCCATCCCTACAGTACATCCATCCACACCTACCTACTTACAGTACATTAATCCATACCTACATACACACACCTAAAGGATTATTAGGAACACCATACTAATACTGTTTGACCCCCTTTCGCCTTCAGAACTGCCTTAATTCTACGTGGCATTGATTCAACAAGGTGCTGAAAGCATTCTTTAGAAATGTTGGCCCATATTGATAGGATAGCATCTTGCAGTTGATGGAGATTTGTGGGATGCACATCCAGGGCACGAAGCTCCCGTTCCACCACATCCCAAAGATGCTCTATTGGGTTGAGATCTGGTGACTGTGGGGGCCATTTTAGTACAGTGAACTCATTGTCATGTTCAAGAAACCAATTTGAAATGATTCGAGCTTTGTGACATGGTGCATTATCCTGCTGGAAGTAGCCATCAGAGAATGGGTACATGGTGGTCATAAAGGGATGGACATGGTCAGAAACAATGCTCAGGTAGGCCGTGGCATTTAAACAATGCCCAACTGGCACTAAGGGGCCTAAAGTGTGCCAAGAAAACATCCCCCACACCATTACACCACCACCACCAGCCTGCACAGTGGTAACAAGGCATGATGGATCCATGTTCTCATTCTGTTTATGCCAAATTCTGACTCTACCATCTGAATGTTTCAACAGAAATCGAGACTCATCAGACCAGGCAACATTTTTCCAGTCTTCAACTGTCCAATTTTGGTGAGCTTGTGCAAATTGTAGCCTCTTTTTCCTATTTGTAGTGGAGATGAGTGGTACCCGGTGGGGTCTTCTGCTGTTGTAGCCCATCCGCCTCAAGGTTGTGCGTGTTGTTCAAGATTCAAGAGAGATTCAAGAGTTTTATTTGTCACATACACAGTTATATACAGAATATACAACCGGCAGTGAAATGTAAACAGGTCCGCTCCATGGACAGTGCAAATTCACAGTTAAAAACACGAGGAGGAAATTATATAGAAATAGGATAAAAAAAACTTAAAAGTACTATATATATATATATATATATATATATATATATATATATATATATATATATATATATATATATATATATATATGTCTATATCTGTAGAATTATAAATAATCAAGTCAAGAGGAAAAAAAAGGTAACAAATAAGGATAAAGTGGAATAAAATAATTGAAGTAGACTGTGCAGTGAGTAAACTGTAGACTTATAAATATGTGGTTAACAAATGTATAAAGAGTATAATGTGCAAACAGGTTTATAACAGGTTGTTACACAGTAACAACGAGAACAGAAAGTGCAGTGCAATGACAGTGTATCGATGTTTATCCTGAAGTGAAGTCACGTGACGTTAAGTTCAGGAGTCTGATGGCCTGGGGAAGAAGCTTCTCCTGAGTCTCTCAGTTTTGGCCATCAGGCTTGGAAGCGCTACCAGATGGCAGCAGCGTGAAATGAGGGTTTGCAGGGTGATTAGAGTCCTTGATGATCTTGGTAGCTCTACCTTTGCAGCGTTTGGTGTAGACGTCCTGCAGAGACGGGAGAGCTGACCCTGAGATACGCTCGGATAAGCGCACGACTCTTTGCAGGGCTTTGCGGTCATGACTGGTGCTGTTCCCATACCACGCTGTGATGCACTGAGTTAAAACACTTTCTATCGCCCCTAAATAGAAAGTTTTCAGGATAGCTGGTGAAACCCTGAATTTCCTCAGCTGGCGCAGTTGGTACAGTCTTTGCCTGGCTTTTTTCACCTGTGTCTGATTGTTGTGGCTTCACAAATGCTTTGCTGCATACCTCGGTTGTAACAAGTGGTTATTTCAGTCAAAGTTGCTCTTCTATCAGCTTGAATCAGTCGGCCCATTCTCCTCTGACCTCTAGCATCAACAAGGCATTTTCGCCCACAGGACTGCCGCATACTGAATGTTTTTCCCTTTTCACACCATTCTTTGTAAACCCTAGAAATGGTTGTGCGTGAAAATCCCAGTAACTGAGTAGATTGTGAAATACTCAGACCGGCCCGTCTGGCACCAACAACCATGCCACGCTCAAAATGGCTTAAATCACCTTTCTTTCCCATTCTGACATTCAGTTTGGAGTTCAGGAGATTGTCTTGACCAGGACCACACCCCTAAATGCATTGAAGCAACTGCCATGTGATTGGTTGATTATCCATCCATCCATCCATTATCTTCCACTTATCCGGGACTGGGTCGCGGGGGCAACAGTCTAAGCAGAGACGGCCAGACTTCCCTCTCCCTAGCCACTTCCTCCAGCTCTTCCCGGGAACCCGAGGCGCTCCCAGGCCAGCCGGGAGACATAATCCCTCCAGCGTGTCCTAGGTCTTCCCGGGCCTCCTCGGTGGGACATGCCCAAACACCTCCCCCGGAAGGCGTCCCAGGAGGCATCCGAAATAGATGCCCGAGCCACCTCAACTGGCTCCTCTCGATGTGGAGGAGCAACGGCTCTACTCTGAGCTCCTCCCGAGTAACTGAGCTTCTCACCCTATCTCTGAGGAGCGCCCAGCAACCCTGCGGAGAAAGCTCATTTCGCCGCCTGTATCCGGGATCTTGTCCTTTCGGTCATGACCCACAGCTCATGACCATAGGTGAGAGTAGGAACGTAGATTGACCGGTAAATCGAGAGCTTCGCCTTACAGCTCAGCTCCTTCTTCACCACGACAGACCGGTACATCGACCGCATTACTGCAGAAGCTGCACCGATCCGTCTGTCAATCTCCCGCTCCATCCTTCCCTCACTCGTGAACAAGACCCCAAGATACCTGAACTCCTCCACCTGAGGCAAATACTTCCACCAACCTGAAGTGGGCAAGCCACCCTTTTCCGACTGAGAACCATGGCCTCGGATTTGGAGGTGCTGATTCTCATCCCGGCCGCTTCACACTCGGCTGCAAACCGCCCCAGTGCACGCTGAAGGTCCTGGTCTGAGGAGGCCAACATGACAACGTCATCCGCAAAAAGCAGCGACGAAATCATGTGGTTCCCAAACCGGACACCCTCCGCCCCTTTGGCTGCGCTTAGAAATTCTGTCCATAAAAATTATGAACAGAACCGGTGACAAAGGGCAGCCCTGCCGGAGTCCAACATGCACCAGGAACAAGTCCGACTTGCTGCCGGCAATGCGGACCAAGCTCCTGCTCTGGTCGTACAGGGACCAAACAGCCCTAAGCAAGGGCCCCGGACCCATACTCCCAGAGCACCCTCCACAGGACACCACGAGGGACACAGTCGAATGCCTTCTCCAAATCCACAAAACACATGTGGATTGGTTGGGCAAACTCCCATGAACCCTCCAGCACCCTGGAAAGGGTATAGAGCTGGTCCAGTGTTCCACGACCGGGACGAAAACCACACTGTTCCTCCTGAATCCGAGGTTCCACTATCGGCCGAATTCTCCTCTCCAGTACCCTGGCATAGACTTTCCCGGGGAGGCTGAGAAGTGTGATCCCCCTGTAGTTGGAACACACTCTCCGGTCCCCCTTCTTGAAAAGAGAAGGTCTGCCAGTCCAGAGGCACTGTCCCCAACCGCCACGCGATGTTGCAGAGGCGTGTCAGCCAAGACAGCCCCACAACATCCAGAGACTTGAGGTACTCAGGGCGGATCTCATCGACCCCCGGTGCCTTGCCACCGAGGAGCTTTTTAACTACCTCGATGACTTCAGCCCGGGTGATGGATGAATCCACCTCTGAGCCCTCAGCCACTGCTTCCTCAATGGAAGACGTGTTGGTGGGATTGAGGAGATCCTCAAAGTATTCCTTCCACCGTCCGACGATATCCCCAGTTGAGGTCAACAGCTGCCCATCTCCACTGTAAACAGTGTTGGTAGGGCACTGCTTCCCCTCCTGAGGCGTGCGGTTTGCCAGAATCTCTTCGAGGCCAACCGATAGTCTTTCTCCATGGCCTCACCGAACTCCTCCCAGGCCCGATTTTTTGCCTCCACAACTATCCGGGCTGCAGTCCGCTTGGTCTGCCTGTACCCGTCAGCTGCCTCAGGAGTCCCACAAGCCAACCAGGCCCGATAGGACTCCTTCTTCAGCTTGACGGCATCCCTTACTTCGGTGTCCACCACCGGGTTCGGGGATTTCCGCCTCGACAGGCACCAGAGACCTTACGGCCACAGCTCCGAGCAGCCGCGTCGACAAGGGAGGTGGAGAACATGGTCCACTCGGACTCAATATCTCCAGACTCCCTCGGGATCCGGTCGAAGCTCCATCGGAGGTGGGAGTTGAAGATCTCTCTGACAGGGGGCTCGGCCAAACGTTCCCAACAGACCCTCACAGTACGTTTGGGTCTCCCGAGTCTGTCTAGCTTCCTCCCCCACCATCGGATCCAACTCACCACCAGGTGGTGATCAGTTGACAGCTCCGCACCTCTCTTCACCCGAGTGTCCAAGACATATGGCCGGAGGTCAGATGAGACGACCACAAAGTCGATCATCGACCTCCGGTCTAGAGGTGTCCTGGTGCCACGGCACTGATGGACACCCTTATGCTTGAACATGGTGTTCGTTATGGATAAGCCGTGGCTAGCACAGAAATCCAATAACAGAACACCACTCGGGTTCAGATCAGGGGCCGCTCCTCCCAATCACGCCTCCAGGTATCACTGTCACTGCCCACGTGTGCGTTGAAGTCCCCCAGTAGAATGATGGAGTCTCCAGTTGGAGCACTTTCCAGCACCCCTCCCAGAGACCCCATTAGGGCCGGGTGCTCCGCACTGCCGCTTGGCCCGTGGCACATACGACAGTGAGACACCTATCCCCTACCTGAAGGCGCAGGGAAGCGACCCTCTCATTCACCGGGTTGAACTCCAACACATGGCAGCTGAGCTGGGGGGCTATAAGCAAACCCACTCCAGCCCGCCGCCTCACCATGGGCAACTCCAGAGTGGTAGAGAGTCCAGCCTCTCTCAAGAAGTGTGGTTCCAGAGCCCAAGCTGTGTGTGGAAGTGAGCCCGACTATCTCTAGCCGGTACCTCTCAACCTCCCGCACAAGCTCAGGCTCCTTCCTCGCCAGCGAGGTGACATTCCATGTCCCTAAAGCCAGTTTCCGTGTCCAGAGATCGGGTCGTCGGGGCCTAGCCTTCGACTGTTGCCCGATCCACTATGCACCGCCCCATATGATCCCTCCCGCAGGTGGTGAGCCCACGGAGGGTGGCCCCACGCCGCCGCTCGGGCTGAGCCCGGCCGGGCCCCATGGGGCAGGCCCGCCACCAGGCGCTCGCATACGAGCCCCAACCCCGGCCTGGCTCGGGTGGGGGCCCGGCTGCGCCATGCCGGGCGACGCCTCGGTCCTTGTTTTAATTAGACTCATACTGGGTTTTTTTGAACTGCTCTTAGTCTGGCCCGTCACCAAGGACCTGTTTGCCTTGGGAGACCCTACCAGGGCATATAGCCCCAGACAACATAGCTCCCAGGGTCATTCGGGTACTCAAACCCCTCCACCACGATAAGGTGACAGTTCAAGGAGAGGCTGATTGATTAGATAATGATAATTGTATTAATCAGAAATTGAACAGGTGTTCCTAATAATCCTTTAGGTGAGTGTACATCTCTATCTATAGTACATCCATCCATCCCTACTGCCTATAGTACATCCATACCTACAGTACATCCATCCATACCTACAGTACATACATCCATCCATACCTACAGTACATACATACATCCATCCATACCTACAGTACATCCATCCATACCTACAGTACATCCATCCATCCATACCTACAGTACATACATCCATCCATACCTACCTACAGTAGTACATCCATCCATACCTACAAGATTCAAGATTCAAGAAGATTCAAGAGATTCAAGATTCAAGAGTTTTATTTGTCACATACACAGTTATATACAGAATATACAACCTGCAGTGAAATGTAAACAGGTCCGCTCCATGGACAGTGCAAATTCACAGTTAAAAACACAAGGAAGAAATTATAATAGAAATAGGATATAAAAAAAGTACTCTATATATATATATATATATATATATATATATATATATATATATATATATATATATATATATATATATATGTCTATATCTGTAGAATTATAAATAATCAAGTCAAGAGAAAAAAGGTAACAAATAAGGATAAAGTGGAATAAAATAATTGAAGTAGACTTTGCAGTGAGTAAACTGTAGACTTATAAATATGTGGTTAACAAATGTATAAAGAGTATAATGTGCAAACAGGTTTATGACAGGTTGTTACACAGTAACAACGAGAACAGAAAGTGCAGTGCAATGTCAGTGTATCGATGTTTATCCTGACGTGAAGTCACGTGATGTTAAGTGACTGAGTTCAGGAGTCTGATGGCCTGGGGAAGAAGCTCCTCCTGAGTCTCTCAGTTTTGGCCATCAGGCTTCGGGCGCGCTACCAGATGGTAGCAGCGTGAAATGAGGGTTTGCAGGGTGATTAGAGTCCTTGATGATCTTGGTAGCTCTACCTTTGCAGCGCTTGGTGTAGACGCCCTGCAGAGACGGGAGAGCTGACCCTGAGATACGCCGGATAAGCGCACTACTCTTTGCAGGGCTTTGCGGTCATGACTGGTGCTGTTCCCATACCACGCTGTGATGCACTGAGTTAAAACACTTTCTATCGCCCTAAATAGAAAGTTTTCAGGATAGCTGGTGAAACCCTGAATTTCTCAGCTGGCGCAGGTGGTACAGTCTTTGCCTGGCTTTTTCACCTGTGTCTGAATGTGAGCAGTCCAGGTCAGGTCCTCGGAGATGTTTACTCCCAGGTACTTGAAGCTGCTCACTCTCTCTACTGGTGACCCGCTGATCATGAGGGGGGGAGTATGTCCGTTGCTGTCTCTTCCTGAAGTCCACAATCATTTCTTTGGTCTTGCCAACATTCAGAGAGAGACAGTTGTCCTGGCACCATGATGTTAGATGCTCCACCTCGCCCAAGTATGCCGCCTCATTGTTGTTGGAAATGAGGCCCAGGACAACAGTATCATCAGCAAATTTGATGATAGAGGTGGAGCTGTGTGTGACAAACAGTCATGCGTGTAGAGAGAGTAGAGCAGGGGGCCAGGACACAGCCCTGTGGAGCTCCCACACTCAGGGTGATGGAGGTGGAGGTGGACTGGCCTATTCTCACCACCTGAGGCCTGCCAGTGAGGAAGTCCTCAATCCAGTGGCAGAGAGAAGGATTCAGGCCGAGATCCAGGAGTTTGGAGGTTAGCTTGGTGGGAACTATGGTGTTAAAGGCTGAGCTATAGTCAATAAATAGCAGTCTTACGTAGTTCCCACTTTTGCTGTCGATGTGAGTGAGGGAGGAGTGGAGGACATGAGAGATGGCATCTTCAGTCGATCTATTGGGACGATAGGCAAACTGAAGAGGGTCCAAAGTGTCAGGAATGAAGGCGCAAATGGTGTTTTTAATGAGTCTCTCAAAGACCTTCATGACTATAGACGTGAGAGCCACTGGACGATAGTCATTTAGGCAAGAGGGTTTACTGTTCTTAGGGACAGGGATGATGGTGGATTTTTTGAAGGAGGTGGGGACCACAGATGTAGCGAGGACTCATTAAAGATAGATGTAAACAACCCGGTGAGCTGATCAGCACAGGACCGCAGAACACGACCTGAAATACCATCCGGCCCGGCAGCTTTCCTGACGCCCACACGCTTGAGTGCTCTCCCGAACTTCATCCTCCGAGACAGAGATCACGTGATTGTTGCTGCTCTGAGTAATTTCTCTCTAACGCGCCACTTGGCGGAGTCGCTGTTGCCGCGTTACAGTCAAAGCGAGCATAGAAAGAGTTTAACTCGCTCACGAGCAACGGATCAACGCTTGCCTCTGCAGAGGATTTAGATCCAAAGGAGCAGATGGACCTCAGACCTTGCCACATGCGCCGCGAGTCGTTGAGTTGGAAATGAGACTCCACTCGGTCTTTATAACGGAGTTTTGCGGCTTTAACTGCTCGTCTGAGAGCATAGCAGGACGATCTGTATTCATTCATATTCCCTGAATGGAGACCGGCGCTGTAAGCAGCAGTGCGTATGCGCCACTGCCGCCGCGGACTGAATTGTCCACCCACGGTTTCTGATTTGAGAAGGACGTTATTGTTATTGTTTGCGTGGCTTGCTCTGTAAGCGTGTTGATGAAGCAAAGCGCCACGCCTGTGAACTCGCTTACGCCAGCTGAACTCGCCGAACATGTCCCAATCCACATCGCCCAGAGCTGCCTGTAGCGCGGTTCTGAGTGGGGTGACCAACGCTTAACTTCCCGCTCCACCGGGGTTCCTGGAGGAGCTTTTGTTTGTATTCGGGAGTGAGGAAAATGGCGGCATGATCCGATTTGCCAAACGCTGGAAGTGACCGCGCTTTATAGGCGTTCTTAACGGAGAGTAGCAGTGATCCAGTGTGTTTGCTCCTCGTGTGGGGCAGGAGACGTGCTGGTGAAAGTTTGGCAGGACTTTCTTTAGGTTTGCTTTGTTAAAATCGCCGCGACAATGAATGCCGCGTCCGGATGTTGGTTTATGACGCCGCTGGCAACATCATGAAGGCCAGATAAAGCCAGCGCTGTGTCTGCCTGCGGTGGGATGTAAACGGCGGTCGCGACAACCGCAGAAAACTCCTCGGCAGATAGAATGGGCGGCAGATGATTGTTAAATGTTCCAGATGAGGCGAGCAGGACCGCGAGAGAATGGTGATGTTCCTGGGATCGCACCATTTCTTGTTGATCATGAAACACACTCCACCGCCTTTGGATTTACCGCCTCGGCTGTTCTGTCCATCCGAAAAACAGAGAAGTTCTCCGACGACGGCGCTACAGCTGTGTCCGGGACCGCGGGCGTGAGCCATGTTTCAGACAAACAATAGATATTACAGTCTCTCATGTCCCGTTGAAAACTTATCCTGGCTCTAAGATCGTCCATCTTATTATCCAAGGATTGAACATTTGCTAGAAGAATGCTCGGGAGAGGAGGTCTGAATGCCCTTTTCCTCAGTCTGTTACGGATACCAGCACGCTTCCCACGGTGTTTCTTGATTCTTCGCCGTTGACTCGCTCTGTCCATTGTTCAACTCGGCGTTATGAAGAATCTCAGATGGCCACAGGATCGGGAAAGTGTCCTGAAACAGTCCAGTGTAGAGGTAACCAATGTCCAAAAGAGTTTTGCTGTCGTAGTAGATCAATGCAGATGATAAGTTTGTAAAAACTGAGAGTAAAAGAAAGTAAAATAGTAAATAAAAGCACAGTCTTCACGGAGCGACCTGAACGGCGACCAAACACAGCGGCGCCATTTTACAGTACATCCATCCATCCATCCCTACAGTACATACATCCATCCATACCTACAGTACATACATCCATCCATACCTACCTACAGTACATCCATCCATACCTACAGTACATACATCCATCCATACCTACCTACAGTACATCCATCCATACCTACAGTACATCCATCCATACCTACAGTACATACATCCATCCATACCTACAGTACATGCATCCATCCATACCTACCTACAGTACATCCATCCATACCTACAGTACATACATCCATCCATACCTACAGTACATACATGCATCCATACCTACCTACAGTACATCCATCCATACCTACCTACAGTACATACATCCATACCTACCTACAGTACATCCATCCATACCTACAGTACATACATCCATCCATACCTACAGTACATACATCCATCCATACCTACCTACAGTACATCCATCCATACCTACAGTACATACATCCATCCATACCTACCTACAGTACATACATCCATCCATACAGTACATACATCCATCCATACCTACAGTACATACATCCATCCATACCTACAGTACATACATCCATCCATACCTACCTACAGTACATCCATCCATACCTACAGTACATCCATCCATACCTACAGTACATCCATCCATACCTACAGTACATACATACATCCATACCTACCTACAGTACATCCATCCATACCTACCTACAGTACATCCAACCATACCTACAGTACATACATCCATCCATACCTACATCCATCCATACCTACCTACAGTACATCCATCCATACCTACAGTACATACATCCATCCATACCTACAGTACATACATCCATACCTACAGTACATACATCCATCCCTCCCTACAGTACATACATCCATCCATACCTACAGTACATACATCCATCCATACCTACAGTACATCCATCCCTCCATCCATCCCTACAGTACATACATCCATCCATACCTACAGTACATACATCCCTCCCAACAGTACATACCTACCTACTTGGGCATTTGGATAGATGATAAACTTTTATTCAATGTATATATTGCTAATCTAATCAGGAAGCTCAAAGTGAAGATTGGCTTTTATTTTAGAACTAAATCTAATTAGACTTTTAATGGCAAAAAGAAACTTGTAGAAACTGTGATTGACTATGGTGACATATTATACATGCATACAGTGTCCTCCATCTTAACGAGCCCTGATTCAGGGTACCACGCATCATTACGCTTTATTACAAATGCAAAATCCTGTACTCATCATTGCATTCTTTATGAGATGGTGGGTAGGACATCATTAACCATACATAGAAAACAGCACTGGTACATTTTTATCTATAAAGCAATGCTAGGCAATCTTCCAGCTTATCTCTGTACCCTTCTTTGTCTTAGTTCTGGCAGTTACCAGCTACGCTCTTCCAAGTGTTTGCTTTTAATGTCCCTTGAGTTTTTACAGAACTGGGGAATACTGCATTTTCCTACTATATTGGATATTGGATTTTTGCAGATATCCTATATTTTTGTCCAATATGTCGCTATGATATACATTTATTTTTTCCACCAACTCCATCCTATGCAAGAATTATACATTAATTATTTTTAATTTCAGTAAGTATTGAGCAAAAACTTTTTTTTTCAGTTTTAGAGTTCTGAGGTCTTCTTACCAAAAGGTTACTTGTTAAAGGATTAATAAATGCTAGTAACACTATTGTTATAAATGTACATTAAAAGTTCTCAAAATAACAATAATAAAACAATTATTTTAGAGCTCCTTGGATTCAAGTTTTTCATCATCCATTTGATAAAATTGTATTCTATATTAATAAACTGTATATAAAATTATTTAAATTTACAAGTGTCATGCTTGTGATTTATGACATTAATGGACATGTGAATTATTGCAGTCGCGAGTTATGCACACGAGTTATCATATCGGCATCATTTTTTCATTTCCGATTCGGATGTCATGCCAATAATATTATGCATCCCTACTACGTACTGTGTGTGTAGATCCATACCTACATACATCCCTACCTACACCACATACATACATGCTTACCTACAGTACGTACATTTTCTATAAATATATACTTTTATACATTAAACATATATTAGATAAAATGATATAAAAAATGATATACACTCAAAAAGCATTATAAATCACAGAAGACTTGCAGTTGTCCAACTGTATTTAATCCACAGTACATACAGTTATACACATGAGAGCACTGAACCACCGACCTGGTAAGAAAACTGTAAAGGAGCGAGTCAGTCCAGATCAGTACGTCAACAGGAGTGTAAAATCAACCTGCAGTACGTCTCCATTCATCATTGAAAAGTTGTTGGGAAAGTGATTCATTTGCAGTGATTTGTACAGCAATCGGAAAGTTTTGGCAACAAATAAAATGGGCACAAAACATGACTGTTTCAGAAGATTTCAGAAGATTTATTTCATCCAATGAGCTTGTGTTTTGAAACACCTGCACACTAATTAGACAGCATTTACATGTCGAAAATACTTTAATGTCAATTTATTCTTTCAAAACGCATTTCTATGCATTTAACGTCATTTAATATAATGCCGTTACTCAGATGTCAGTATTAAAAAAAATGGTTGGAATTAGGATTAACGGTAATATCATTTAAATATTTGGTATTAACACCTGATATGATGTTCTATATAGACAACAGCATATTTGTAATAACTATAAATTGGGGGTTTGTAGTGTGGCCCATTATTGAAGAATACAGGAAAGTGTACGAAAGCTTTTCTGTGACATGCAAAGTACAAAAGTGGCTATAATCTGGTTTATCTGAAGATATAATACTCGTACACTGGCCTACAAGCAAGGCCGCGGATGTTTAAACTGATGTTTGCCGTGTAAAAACTGTGGCACAATTGTCGATCACAATGCTGTATGATTCCCTGCGATGCGTCTGAATCTTAATCTCAACAATTCGGAAATGAAACTCATCAACTTTCTCAACATTGGTGAAAAATAGCTTGATTTGAAAACAGGAAAAAAGTGTACAAGTAGGTCAGTTCAGATGGCAAGAGTGTGTGGAATAATATAATGGAGAATTTGTTCAGTGGTTAACATTCAAATCATAAACCAACAACCAAGATGAACTAGATATCAGTGGTACAAGTTGACAGACCTTTCAGCATATTTCCACTGAGAACCCCTGATGTCGAGTACTGAACTAGATGCATTTCCTGTGAAGACTAGCAATACCAGTCCAAATGCCATATCAGAGCTTCAAAAACCGTTCAGCACCAATTTAAACTCAGTTGTTTGGAGAGAATTTATCACAGAACCACATTAACAATTCCAGTTCACATTACGTGGAAATTTCAATGCGCTAAACCGAACGTCTGCAGGAGAAGAGACTGAGCGTTTGTACATGTGTAGGTGTGCGTGCTCCTTGCCCGTTACGCTCGAGGATGTTGTTTGTTTGCTGAACTGATTGTCCGTGCGGTGGCGGTGGTTGCGTCATCTAGAGGTTTGCTACGGAAACACTGTCAACGATTATGCACAAGGAGACACGTCATTGGTCCGTTAAAAGAAGCATTTCAGAACTGTTGGACAAAAGAATAAAGCAACACATGAAATACAGTCAAACCTGAAATATCCATCATCTTATGAAGCTACAGAAATAAATAAATTCTGACCGTAACATATCCTATTATAGTGAAATTTACATCTTTTACAGTATCTACACTGTTTGAAGTCCCATTCAGACCTCGGTTCAGAACATCCACTCCAGACAAAGGCCACGTTCGAAGCCTCCCAGTTGGATTAGAAGAATACGTCCGCAGCATGCAGCATGGCTATTCCAGTGTGTTCATGACATGATATATAGAAACAGACCGCGTACGGTTCACGACTCCACCCGACTTTGTCATGCTGTCCAATTTAAAATCGCAAAAATTAAAAGCACAATTTCTATATACCTCAATCACTTACATATGAACATATGGACAATATCATAGATAACTGAAGTTGATCTAAAATGATCTAAAATCTTAAAAACATTATACATGTGCCATGGAAACGCTTGGGAAACGTTGCTACAATCCATCGGTAACGTTGGACGTGTTTGGGTTCCTATGATCTGCCTGCTTTTGGCACATTTCTTGCCTTCTTTTGTCTTCGGAGAACTATATAATCGCGCATATGCGCACAAATACCCTGCCATAAATAATAAGGGACATGTACTACACGCGAACGTGAGATGGTAATAAGGACCTCCACTATTCCACTAGTGCAAAATAACAATGAGGTTATGCAGTTGCAGAACTACAGCTTTCGAAATGAATTCGTTTTGGCCATCGGCAGTATCGAGCGAGCGAGTCAAATCGCTCCCTGATCACCCGGAAATGAGTGCAAAGGATTGAGAGGAAACGATTGAGCGAAATCTTTTAAAAGTCATCCGACGTCATCGAACATGCAAACACAGCGAGCTGCATGGCGCATCCTCGTTGGGAAACTCTCTCCACGATGACAACAGCAGCAGCAGGAAAGTTTTTACTTCAGCAGATGTGGCGTGTGCTTGCGACCGGTGTTTGGTGGCTCAGAAGTTAACGAAACAGCAGTCGAGAAAGAAAGAAACGTGGAAGGTGACCCAGCAGCCCATGACGAGGTGGCATCTCGGAGGTATTGCAAGCAGATGGCCTAGTAAAGGGATTGTTGTTCCTTTGAGAGTTTGTTCGTGCTCTGAATAAGAAGGTAAGGCCTCTGATGACCTGCAGACGGAGTTTGGTGTGATGGGCTTCCATCCTTATTGCCAAATGCTGCTGCGATTTGACTGGGAGAGGCTGCCAGGATGGGGCAACCCAACAGAAATGAATGAGTAAAATGGCCTCTGGGTCTTATCAGCTCCTCAAGTTCATGGCTGCCCTGAGCAGGTAAGAGGAGGCACGTATTTACATGTGTGGGAATCTCTGCGGATACCGGAAGGGAAGTCTGGGGAATGATAGAGGAAGCAGGAAGAGTCCATACCCACCCAACGATCCGTGTTTTCAGTCCCAACAGTACATTCAATCAAGTCAAGAGGCGAGGGCCATGACCCAGAGCGATGCTTAAGGCGCTAGATTTCTGGAAAATGTTTGGCTGCCGGTCTAAAAAAACCTAAATATTGAACGAAAAAATTTCCCATGCAACAATACTAATGCCGTGAGATTTGCTCACAGAGTCTGTTGTAATACTGTGAGATTCCGTCGTGTCTGTCTCCTACCGTTCCTGCAGCCTGTGTGCCTAATGAATGCCTCCAGAATTTGGACCCAGTGGGAGGAGCCTATTTGGGGCTCAGGGCTCCGCCCTCAAGTTTGCTGGTCCGGCCCCAGCAGCCGGCGGCGATGCTCATGCTTCTCTGTGCACGTTCTGCCCGGTCGCGATCACATTCCGATTGGCTCTGCGCACGTTCGGGACGGCCTACCTGCACGGGCGGAGTTGAGGACGTGGGTTGCGAGGAGATGGTGCGCAGCAGGTGATTGCGCTTCCGTAAGAAGTCGCCACTGCCGCCCAGCCCGAAACTGCCTTTCCGGAGGACCATGCGGGCGCTGCCGGTCTTGGCGGGTCTCGACCTCTGATTGTACTCCAGCTGGGAAAGGTGAGACGCGTAGCCATCGGCGATGAACTGTGGAGAGAGAGTAACGGCTCAGTGAGAGTGTAGAAAAACGTGTGAGAAAACAAAAAAAAAAAGTGCACGTAAACATACCTGACACTGGTGTTGGAGTTTCTTTGTTGGTCTCCCCACAATGTAGATTTGTGATGGTGGCAGACCAAGTGATGTGTACACAGAGATGTCCTTAGTGGAGCCATAAGCAGCAAAGATCTTCATATGTGCCTATAAAAGAGCAGCTTTTCTATTATACATTTCGTGTTTATTTTGAGCAAAGGCTAACACAGAGTCTCTGCAGAGTTTTTCAAGACCTATTTAAAATCCATACAGAACAAACCCATAAAATCTTGATATAAATAATGTATCTGGGATTCTTTTAGTTAATTAAATGTCAAATCAAATGTTACAATATTACCAATATAAACATCAATTTTGCTGAAATGATAAAAATTAAAATAATATTGTGCTGATACTAGTAAAATATATACAATGTAAGTGTTAAATAAACTTCTAAGTCGTTCCTTCCTGCGACGGATGACCCAGAGAGAAGATACTAGAGTTTATGTGGTGAAAATCAAGTTTTTAATGTTGTTAATGTCTATGTGGTGCCTTTAATATTCAATAAGTCAAATTTATTGCATGTGCAAATTTGTAAGTCAACGCCATTGCTGAGTATTTTCTTCTTATAAATGCAGTGAACCAAAGACCCAGTTTGAAATCGGAACTGTTCTCTACGTCACAAACATGTTTTAACCAATCATGTCAACGTGCGGACATAAGCATATCATTAATTATAACCGCTCTGAAGCAGGGGAGTCTCAAGAGAAGCCAGCTTATCCCTGTATATTTTTCTGTTGATATGAAAAATCGGGTACATTTAGCAATATAGCAGGTGAAATATGTATATGATGTATATTACTATATTATGATTATAACTATATGCATTTCTCCACTGACGTTCTATGATGTTCAAAGCGTTTCTAAGGACTGATTTTTAGAAGGTAGCTGTCTGACCCTGAGAAGGCGAATGGGAACATGGTTTGTGTAACATTAGTAATGCATTATTATCTGTTTGATAACGTAGGCAAGCCAAAGGCTAATCATATCAATTCGAGTTTTATGTCCGACGTAGAGAGCGATATATAAAACGCATTACCATTCTGATATGAGCCTGTATAATTCCCTCTTATACTTCTTCTGAATCAGTTTCTAGTTCAAACATAAATAGCTGAATTAAACCAGTATTTCCACTTGCCATAGTGTAACATTTACTACAATAAAGTTGAGTGGGTGGATCAGGTATTCTGAGCTCGTGTGAGTGAGGGGAGGCGGGACAAATATGCTTATTCATGAAACGTTTAAATGATCAAAGATGATAAAATGATTGATTACAGGGGGGCTTTAAGTTAAATGCCAGATACAGCTCCTTCTGAAATACCAATAATATCTAGAATTTATTTTATTTTTTTCACAATGTAACTTTTAATTATAAACTAGCCTGAAATACACCAGGATTCTTATTTTGAAATGCCTTTACTACTTCCAGCTGCTCATTCATAATAAATATCATAAGCATCTTACAGCATACTACAGTACAAAACACCATAAAGAAAACATAATTCATTAACAGTAGACCATAAGTCATCGTTTGTCATAAATGTGTGGTATTCATTGATTGAACTGCTCTGAAACTGTGAGCCTGTAGAACGTGCAACAGCACAGCGGTTTTTAAATTAAATTCCTAAAGTGCTCACGTTTAATAAATAAAATTGATTAATAATTACATTAGACTGTATTTACATCCTCAAATTTGAGACCTCTTAAAATGATGTTTAAGACTTTTGTTATGCTGTTAATCAATATTGTGGATTTTTTTTCCTGATAAATATCTGATATTGATTCAGGATTAATGCATTGTAAATGACAGTACTATATTATCCACAACCCCCTGCGGTACAGAAAAGGAGGCATTTGTGGCGTTCTCACTGTATATTCTCACCTCTGTGATGAGAGACTTGAGGAAGTTGGCTTTGTGTCGGAGGGGGTCGTGTACGAGCCCATCACAGAAGGACACGATCCCGTGAGGGAAGTTGTGCTGTGAAAGCCAGGCCACCACACGCTGCTTCTGCATGTCTGGCCGCCCCGTCACGTACACTATCATGTAGCCTAGGTCCTGCCAGTGCCTGCAACAGTCAAGAACAGCAAACATTACAAATGACTGACCTACGAGTCGAGCTTCATTAACCCTGTACAGCCTGATGTATGAAATAATCTAGTTTTTTTAACCTTTACAAAATATAAAATATAAAACATTTTATAAAACATTTGCATACATGTTTGTTGAGTATCATATTTGATACATCAGGCTTTTATGGCTAATATAGTATGATAGGCTAATATAGTGAGAATATGGAGCTCATACTCAAACACCTTAGTTTTATTCAGAGGCCCAAACTGAGAAAAGAAAAAAATGCCATTTGGTGCAGTTGCTGATATTTACATGGCCAGAAAGTCAGCTGAAATTCTGATTGTTTGTAATGTGAATCAATGAGAGTGTTCATCTTGAAACATTACTAACAGTATAAAAGTTATTTGTACGTTTACTTTATAAAATCAATAAAGATTTCACAGCAAAAAGACACGTGATGCACGATCTGAAGGTGGACGAGGGCATGTAGTAAATTATGTCAAACAGGCTTTTCAGCAGTTCTGATCATGCTGATCATTTAGAGGCCTTAGAAATGTGCATATCACTGTAGGCTTTATAGCGTTAAATTAATGAAGACAAACTCTCACCTGACCACGTCTACCGCTCCTGCTCGTACTTTAGGGTCGCTGCCCATGATGGACACGCTGGCGGCAAAAGAGCCGTCGATGCTGAACACGACAAACTCTGTGCCACGCGGCAGCACTGTCAGGTAACTGTCAGCAGATGTGTGGTCACCCCTTTGGACAAAGAGAATGTTGTTCACTTGATGAAAATACAACCTTTTATGTGCAGAACAAATGTACATTTATGACGTACCTGACCACCATTTTGACTGGATACACTCCGATGCTCAACCGTTTGCTCTCCGGAATCACATAGGAAATTCTGCCGCTGCTATTGGTTAGTTCTGTGCTGAAGTACACCCACTCACCGGATGGAGGCTGGGTCATGATGTGGATGTCCACCTTGAAAAGAGCAAACAAATTATGGATGAAATGAAATCGAATAAGATGCCAATGGAAAACAATACTTCAAAGTAGATTTCGACGAGTGGCTGAAGTTGGATGGGCTAACTGGGTCTCCGGGATCTACACAAACCAAAGTGTATAGGGCACTAACCTTCTCTCCTGTCAGTGTGACCATGTCCAGCGGCCCGTACATGAAGCGACCCATGACTACCTGAAGGCCGTCCTCATTAAACACAGCATCGTTCACGCGGTGATTTGCTGTCACATTCTTCAACACAAACACATCTTTACGTAAGCAACAATCCTGTAATGCACTCAATGGCAACATAAGATTTTAGAGATGTCTAGAGGCCCGTCTCACCCTGATCTTCACATGGGTCCTCTTCCTCATCCACTTCTCTCGCGGTTTGGACGGAGTGAATTCGGACACCTCCTTCCCATCTAGTTCCAAAATACTCGAGTTCTCATGCCTCATTACCTAAGAGCCCCAAAAAAAAAAACATTATAAAAATGATTGAAATTTAGTGCTGGGGAAAAATGTATCTTGATTAACCGCATCCAAAATAGAAGTTTTTGTTTACATAATATATGTGTGTGTACTGTGTATAATTATTATGTATATGTAAATACACACACATGCATGTTTTTCATATGTGTTGCTTTTGTAGGATAATTGCATTAATTTATAAAAATAAAAATTTGCTATGACTAATAATTTAAATAAAAATTATGAAATGAAAACAATTTATGCACTACCACAAAATGAATTCACATCCTGATCTGTACGTCAATCTCATCTTGAAGCATCACCAAATTTCAAATAATATTTTTTGTAATTCATCCAATTAGACTTAATTATAATTATATATTATATTATATATCTATGTTTCTTGGTGCAAATAACCCTGAATATTCCTTCAAGAAAAATATAATAATGTAATCATCTTAAACCATATGGTAATCTTCACCTGTCTGAGCAGGAAAGACACGACGTCCGTTGATTCCCAGTAGGAGGCGTGAAACAAGTGAGGTAGAGCCACGGTGGGGAACGCAGTCAGAGCATCGGGACAATACAGGGCGAAATCAATGCGTTTCGTGCCCCACCAGCGTGCAGCGACTGCAGGAGGAACAACACGAGAGATTCAGTCATGCCTGTCCACACCATTACCGCTACAACGACAGGTTCAAATACCATCAAAGATTTCGGTTTCATCTGTACATAATTTATGAATGTTTCAGATGCTGGTTCTAGGACAGGATGAGGACATATGATGCAGATTTGCCTCAGGGGCTCAAAAGGAAGGAAAGAAATGGAAAGTTGTCATTTTGTAACGTGCACTGGGCCATGCGAGGCTGTAGCGCACAACTCTCGTCTCCTTCCTCCCATGACCCATTGCAAAGACACTCAAGAACACAACCCTATTTCTGGATTGAAATTCTTTTCATTGGGGTTCAATGTTCTTGAATCTGCAAACGCCTCTGGTTCTCTACAAGTAGGATTGGGAATTGAAAACCAGTTTTTATTCAAAACTGGTTCCATTTTGACTAGGAAGACTGAGGGTGGTGAATAAAGACAATATACAGACAACATTTGATTTATTGCAATGTCCTCACATAACTAAACATACAGCGTGAGCAGTGCAGTCTGATTCACAAACAAGAGTCGGTTTTAAATGAATCAGTAAAAAAAAGAAAGTGAATCACTCACGTCCAAATGCAATTAAAGACTAATTTGGAACAGACCTGAAAAAGTAATATTAATTTGGTATGACAAAAAAAAAAAAGTAACAATTCATGTCCCCAATCCGATTAGCTTGAAATATCATCCAAGTAATATATTTAAATAATAATATAAAAATTATACTTTTGTAATTAATTTGTAGTAAATCACCCAAATATATATACATGATTTGCTTAAACATATATAATGTAACCAAAAACAGTATGTTTTAATAAAGATAACAATTTTATGATAATCAGCATTTTAATTTGCATTTTAAAAAATAAGCATTTTAATTTTTAAAAAGTTGCTTAGTACATAGTTGAGACCACTTCCTCAAAAGTACTATAAAATCATTATGTGGAATCAGAATCGCTAAATTCCTTGATTCCCATCCTTATCTATAAGCGACCGCTAACAGAAAACATACAGGCTGTAAGCATGACGCATAGCCAGATAATGGGAGCAAGACAAGTCAGCGTCCTTTCAAAGCATCTTCAGAAGGTCTTCATCATCCAGAGCAAACCCAGAGCGGCTCAGAGCTCCAGAGATGAAGAACCAGAGCACCAGCGCTGAGCTTTTAAAGGATGGGGGCATGAATTCAGAAAACAAAGGTGTCAGCGCTGGGGAGGTCAGCAAGAAAACAGGCTGAAGATTCAGAGGGCTAAAACAGGCAGTAGGAGGGATTGCAGGGAATGCAGCAATGGTAGAAACTAACGCAGGCAAACAGGAGAGCGGGTGCATCTGGAGGGTCGAGGAGACCCTCTGACCGGACGTCTACCCACGCTCCAAATACCTTGCTCGATGTCCAGCAGGACACATGGTGATGGCGGGTCTGACGCGAGCGAGAGTGAGGGCTCAAAGCCTAGAGAGATGCTCTGCTCTGTATCATCCAAACAGCTGGAATCCTGCCTTTCTACCTGCCGCTTATTTTGTGCTTTGCAGGATTTGGGGGAGGAGCTTCGGGAGCTGATTTTATTATAGGGAAGGGCCAATTGGGACAAAAGACTGAGCTTTTTGGAGAGCCTAAGTTGGCATGCTTGCGTTACTAGAGAAAAAACAACATCAAAACAACAGCAGTCAAAAGGTGAACATGACATGTCAAGCTAGTTCCTAGCTATATTTGCAGCATTCAAATGTTTTTGCTGCTTTTTTTTTTTTTTTTTTTTTTTTTTTTTTGCAGCACACTACCATTCAAAAATTTGGGGAAATAAGCCTTTTTAATAAGAAACTTTTATTCAGCAAGGACACAGTAAATTGATCAAATGTTACAGTAAAGACTTGTATAATGTTAGGAAAGATTTCTATTGCAAATAAAAGCTGTTCTTTTGAACTTTATATTCATCAAAGAATACATGGTTTCCACAAAAATGTTAAGCAGCACAACTGTCAACAAAATATTTCTTGAGCAGCAAATCAACATATTAGAATGATTTCTGAAGGATCATGTGACACTGAAGAAAATTGAGCTCTGATCACAGGAATAAATTACATTTAAAAAATATTAAAATATAAAACAGTTATTATAATCTGCAATAATATTTCACAATATTAGTGTTTTACTGTAATTTTGATCAAATAAATGCAGCCTTGGTGAAGATTTTTGATATCTAGATGTTTTTCTTGTTATTCTATTTAACCTAACCGAGTGTGAACATGTGTTAACTTACTGTTGGCGATGTTGGAGGCGGTGTAGCTGTCCGCTAACCCCGACACCTGGCTGGCGATGCTGGTCTCACTGGCCCTGCGGGCCCCACGGAAGGCTGGAATGGATCCCGGAGAAGAAGGATTGGAGTGATCCCCAAACATAATGCCGTGAGACTGCATCACGTCCGCTGTAAGGACCAAAACCAGTAATTACTCACAGGGCCCAGGAAGTAGAACTGACAGAGAAATTAGGGCCCAGAAATCTGACAATTTTCAGTACTGACTAAATCTCAGTTCCAAAACCTAGCGAGCTGCCTATACAGACAGCATTATATGTAGAGAGCATCATAGGTGTGCTCAAGGCAGTGTTGCGGACTCACTAGATTTTGGATCAGAGCTTTAACGATGCATCATTATACATTTGCAAAAGGGCCATTTGATTCAAAATGATAAAAGGAAGTGAAAAGAAGATGCAAACACAAGTCCAAAGAGATATAAAAGAAGTAAATACTGCCCCTGAGTCCATTTTAATCTGTTTCTTTCATACTGGAGGAATTTAGGAGAGGTTTTACTGTGAACTGTTTTTACATCAAGTCCTCATGGGGCATTATCTACCAAATACACATGCAAGCCCATCATCGGAATCAGGATTTGTCGTTAGTCAAGCTTGAATTTACATTTTGTTTTCTTGCTGTAATGTCATTTTAAAGGTGGAGTGTGTAATTTCTGCAGTATTAAGTCACACTGAATGGAACTGCAAAATTAGCGCTGGTTTCCAAACAGGTTTCCCCATAGGTTGGACCACTCATTAAATCTTTCAAGAACATGCCTAGGTTATATTTCACACCAGAATCAAAAGAAAGAAATATCTATTTTAGGACAATTATTTTAATAATATATATATATATATATATATATATATATATATATATATATATATATATATATATATATATATATATATATATATATATATATATATATATGAATGAATGAAGAGTTCAGATGCAAAAGCCTCTAAAAGCCACTTAGGTCAAAAATGAGATAACGATACTGATTGAATGCTCTCCACATATTGTATAAGTTCATAACATACTTTCACTTCAAACCTGCTAAATCCCAGCGTCAGCCCATTCAGAAGTACTGGTACTTAGAAAATTATACATAGGAGCCGGACAAAACTGCTTATTTTAAAGAAAAACGTCAGACGGATTTAGAGGCTTTTGCATCTGAACTCTTCACATATAATATTCTAAATTAGTTCTAAATGATTTATACATTATGGTAGTATTTGCGCTGCCTTAAAATTATGCTGATTTAAAAACATGCATTGTGTTACAGTAATTTTTACTATAATACTGTAATTTTACTATAATTTTTACTATACTTAGTGTTGTAGTACTCAAGACCGGTCTTGGTCTTGAGACCGGTCTTAACACCATTTTTTGAAGGTCTTGGTCTTGTCTCAGTCTCGACCGCATTTGTACTTGGTCTTGTCTTGGTCTCGGACTTAGAGGACTCTTGGATTTTATTTCAAGACCAGTCAAGAACACAACTGCTGGGATATCACTAAACTGTCGGTGCATCGTCTGATTTAACATAATTTATGTGATTTGATGTAAAACTTACTGCTTAAAATTCAATCAATAACTCCTTTGTAATGTGATTTCTTTTGTTACTGTGCTGCCGGGTTCAAAAGCAATGCAGCATTGTCTCAAAAATGGCCAAAATGAAAAAAATGGGACAAAAATTCTGAGATTTTTAAATTTTTTATATAACATAGAATATAATTAAGCAATATCACAAGAGCAAGAAAGCTGTTTTCATTAATATAAGCGTGATTGCAAATTATATTGATTTATACAAACGTTCAATAAACAAGAAGTTAATATTAAATTACATTTAAAACTGTCTTTGCTAATTCGGCAACGTTTCGTTATTAAATGAATCAGCTGCTTTGAACAAATCGGTTGAATAAATGATTCCGTGAATGTTAAATAATGTTAATGTTTTAATGTTAAATTAATCTTAACATTATTTATGAAGGTGTAATTGTACCAATTCAGATGCAACTTCTGTGCCATTCATTTTATTGTCAGTGATTTGATTGGTAACAGCTCTATAGTGTCTTACTATTCTAATTATATTTATGCATTAAATATAAGTAATTTCTCAGACAGCAGATATGGATCTTTTAGATGAATTTAAGGAGTGCTGGTCTGGTCTTGGTCTTGACTTGGTCTCGGCACACACTGGTCTTGGTCTCAACTTGGTCTCGGTTTAGGTGGTCTTGACTACAATACTACTACTAACCCTAACCTTACAGTAAAGAATCTAATGGGGGTGAAAATATGCTTAATTGTCATGTAAAGTATGATTTTTCTTTTGATTTTGTGGTGAAATATAAAACACTTTTTAAGTCTGGCTTATTCCTACACAAAATTACGATAGGAAAAATCACTTTAATATTGAAGAAATGCACACTTCATCTCTAAATGCAATATCATCAGTTCCACATTGCAGCATCCAGTGGCAGGAAATCACAGTAAAACTCAAAACCAACAAGCCCAAATGAGAGAATCAATGTCAAAGCAGACGCACAAACACAGATTATGTGAAATGAGGGCACACGCCACACAGGGGTGACACACATAACAGGGAGTTTACGCTAAAGGGAAGCAAGAAACCAGGAATGGCTACACACACTCGGCGGGGGGCGGCGTGGCTTGCCAGTTGAGCACAGGGACGGGAATGGAAGTCTCGCTGATGCCATCCTGAAAGCGCTGGGCGGCACAGCTCACACTCTCCAACAGGAGGTGAGGGTTACTCTGGATGGTTTCCACTGCCACATGTCAAACCCAGCGGCATGAGGGACGTGGAGACATGAGAGCGACGTGAAGGGGAGAGAGACAAAGAAACAGAAAATAAAGACAAATAACAGACAGAAATGACACAAACCAAGGCACGAGAACACCAGGCGTGAAGCAAAACTCACGCCAGAACTGCAGTGATGGACGATGCTTCTTTAGACTAAACCATAAAAATATCTGCTTTAATACACATGCGATCACACGTAGGCCCCATTTACAATCATGACTTCTCAGATGTAAATGGGATCCAAAATGCTTTGTGATCTGATATAGCTAGAAATGCATGTGGCCACACTGCATTTGTAGTGTAAACGCTACTGTAAGATGTCCAGATGCATCCTGGACAAAAGACTGGCTACTCACCGGTCAATCATCCATTGCAAAGAAATATGTAAATTAGCCAGTAATGTGCTGCTTTCTCTGCTTTTTTTTGGCACAATTTGCATTGTAATCAGCAAGCAGTGAGACATTACATATGAGTGATGTATGCAGCAGTTATTATAGATAACTAAAACATATTGCAGTTAGCACATTTCAAGGCAACATTTTTCATTTTAATTTAGTTTAACGATGTACTGAAACTAAAACTGAAAAAAATAAAACTATATAGAAATATATCTAAAAAAAACTAATAAACATGACAAACACAACAAAATTATTAAAACAGAAAATATAAAAATAATTGAAATATAAACTTTTTGGAAATATTTAACTTTTTGGCCATTGATGGAAATTTCCGGCTTTCTGTGTTTTCACTGTTATACGCTAAGGAGTGCTATTACACATATTCTGAAAGAGTACAGAATTTTCGGATCAAAACACAGGTGAAGAAGCAGAAACAAGTGAGAGCATATGTAAGCAGATGCACATGTAAAATAACACGATCATCAACATTAATCAGCATATAAATCAAAATGCCTAATGTTACTGCATGAGATGTCGACCCAGCATGAGCTATAGCACTGTGAAGCTTTGGGGGTGTTGATGTGGACTCCATCTACTCCATCTGTGTTTTGATCATTCTGAATCTGATCTGGATGTAGTCTTTGACAAAAACATGATTTTCTCAGCTTTTTGCTCAAAATGTTCCTTTTATGAAACTTACCCACATTCAATTGTTGATAAAAAAGAATGCATGAAGCGACACATTTTTTGTTGTTTAAAAGCAGAGGGTCTGTTCTTTCTTTTGATATATTGAATGTTCAGCAACAAAATATTCTTGGGGCCATGAACATTTTGTAAAAATTATCAAAAATGCTGGCGGTGGCTGGCAACTTAAAAAAAAAAAAAACACTGGCGAGGAAAGAGTTAATGAAAACAATAATCGTATTTTATGATACTGAAATAACACTGGTATGCAGTCACAACATCAAGAGACCTTCTCCTCTAAATCCAATCACGAGTGGTCAGAGGACACATGTTAATACAAGGTGAAAAACAGCAATCTGTCTCGCCTGACCACTTGTGATCCGATCACCCGAGAGTGTACCAGGTGTAATCCGGGTCTTAGCAGGTGCACGTGTTGACTGAGAAATCTCTCCACTCTTACCCAGCAGGGCAGACTGGCCGTCACCCAGTGGGAAGCGCTGGTAGCGGGGTACGCTAAACGGTGGCATCAGGTGGAAACGTTTCTCCAGCAGGGGCTCCAGACGTGAGGCGGAGGGATCCGCGGGGTGGAACAGGTTGTAAACCTGCTGGCACGCTGGACGAAGATGAGCCACTGCAGGAAGGAAGATAATGTTAAATTGATCTAAAATTCTGGTGTTAGAATATACATTTATTCATATAAAAATATAAGATTAATAAAACAAATTCTCAGCTGGTTTGTTATAGTTCATGTAGAATCATGCATTTATACATTATTGTTCGACAGTTTGGGCTCGGTAAGATTGTTTGATGTTTTTGAAAGAAGTCTCTTCTGCTCACCAAGGCTGCATTTATTTGATCACAAATACAGTAAAAACAGTAATAATTTGAAATATTATTACAATTTAAAATAGATGTTTTCTATTGTAATATAAAGTAAAATGTAATTTATTCCTGTGATCAAAGCTGAATTTTCCGCATCATTACTCCAGTCTTCAGAGTAACATGATCCTTCAGAAATCATTCTGATATGAGGATTTGCTGCTCAAGAAACATTTATGATTATTATCAATGTTGAAAACAGTTGTGCTGATTAATATTTGTGTGGAAATATTGATCATTTCTTTCAGGATTCTTTGATGAATAGAGAGAAAATAGAAATCTGTTGTAGCATTATAAATGTCTTTAATGTCACTTTTGATTAATTTAATGCTTTACTGAATAAAAGTATTTAAAAAAATCTTACTAACTCAAAACTTCTGAACAGTAGTGTACTTCAGTATTTTCTTTCACCATAAACTAGCTAAGAATAACATTGCTGTTGGTGGTTCAGGAGGTTATGCCTTCAGTATTTTGTTCATTCCTTGTTTATGTTTTGTTTGACGAGCTCTACATGACAGATGTTGGATCAGGAATCTCCCGTCAGCATACTGTTCACTTCCTCTGTGACACCAGCCCTCTAAAACAAGCTCTAGTATTCAGCTGGCAGATTTAAATTGCATTTAGGATTAATATGTTTGAAGCCTTTAAAAGATTTGGACTTCGGAACAAAAACAGCATGAACAATAGAGATTACGCAGTCCAGGTAATCCATTAGATGAAGTCACACTTTAAATGATCGCTTTGGCATCCAACCCACGCAGGATTTCATTCTCTTTCATCACTCTTCTTCCACTAGAAACTATAATAAGAGTATTGAAGGTTAACATACCGTCCAAAGAAGGGACCACTGTTTTCCTCAGAGCGAGGACCAGGCCTAGTGGAGAGCCGAAGAGGAAGAAGTCGGACACTTCGAAGTCAAACTTTCCCAGAGCGCCCCCTCCCTCCAGCATGGTACTGCTGCTGGACCGACGTGAACCCGGATCGTTCCTCAAGACGCTGGAGTGCAGACTATATATACAAAATTTACATTATTATACATATTTTTACAATTTTATTATTGTGCATTATTACAGTCACAAGCAGGGATGCACTGACATGTCAGAAAAAGTTAGGACATTTCTACAACTAATATACATTTGAATATATATATATATATATATATATATATATATATATATATATATATATATATATATATATATACACACACACACACACACACACACACACACACACACACACACACACACACACACACACACACACACACACACACACACACTTTTATATTGCAGAGCTCACAATTTGGTGGGAAAAAAAAATATTTCATAAACAAAAAGTTGAGAAGAACCACTTTGACTGATAGATTTAAGATAATATAGTCATCAGTATATGAACCCTTTTCTCAGAAGTAGAAGTCGTCAATAGTTGAGTAAATGCCACAATAGCATTTCAATGACTTCAAAAGAGTAAAAAAAAATATAGAGAGCTTAGCTCAGCCGTTGTGTTAGAAACTTGCACGCAAAAGCGTTCACTAGTTTTTCATAAATGAATGCCAATGTAATAAAGACAGTATAGTGTTATAAATGTACAGATATAAACCCCATGGCCAGATTTACTGTGGAAATGCATCCTCACAGTCTGTGAAAACAGTCCATTGTGCACATAATTATGATAAATAAAACAGACATGTTCATTTGAATGATAAGCAAACTGAACAAAAGAACGACTGTGGCTCACCTGGTCAGGAAGGCCTGATGCTGTTTGATGGTGTCCAGCTCGTAGGTCGAGGAGTCGCTGCGTTTCCGGGGCAGCTGTTTTTTGGGGTCGTCTGGACCGCTGGAACGCGGAATGTCTATATTACTACGGCTGAGGTGCCGACTGCCCTCCAGAGACAAACCCGAGCCAGAACCCGAGCAGTGAGTGCTGTTTATAATGATCCCTGGTGACAACAGGTCATTGTCCTGCGGAGGAAGTCAATCAGTAATTAGTATTACAGAGGTCATATGACGGAAAACAGGATAGGCTAAAGAATTTGATGCATTACAGTAAATTACATACTTTTATAACTAATTAAAAATTATTTATCCATTTATCTTATCTCATGTCATTTATTAAAGGGGTCGAATTATGCTCATTTAAATGTTCATAATTTTGTTAATGGGGTCTACTAGAATCTAAATTTTAGAATTCAAAAACTCTTAATTTACATTCTTGCAGCACCTGTTTTCACCCCCTGTCTGAATGTTCAGTTTTAGTTTTGGTTTCTTTAAAGCCCACCATCAAACATGCACAGTCTGCTCTGATTGGTCACCCGGCCCCAGTCTGTTGTAATTGGTCTACCACTTAGTGCATGACGGAAATGTAACGGCCCTTACCATAACCGGCGAGCACCAGCTCTGGAGGCTTCCTGTGGAGCTATAAACACTACAGTAACTACACTAACTATGGCGTCAGTTTGCAGACTCCGATAATAACAAGTTGATCAACCTGCACCACCTTCACAAACACAACTTGTGGAGGACGTTTCATTAAAGGTGCTCTAAGCGTTATCACGCATTTTTAGGCCAAAACATGTTTTGTCCCATACAGCAAACATCACTATCCGTTAGCTGCCTGTCCCCTGAACACACTGTAAAAAAACGCGGTCTCTGTAGTCCGCACAAGCTCCACAAACGGCAAGAAAAACAAACTTGGGCAGTCTGGACAACGAAGCATAACAAACAAGAATCGACAAGAATGATTTGGGGGTGGAAATCATTCTTGTCGGCTATTGGCTGGAGCACTGTTTATTATGTTTCGTGGTCCAGACTGCACCAGTTTGTTTTTGTTGCCGTTTTTGGAGCTTGTGGCGACTACAGAGACTGTGTTTTTTTACAGTGTAAAATTTTTTAACCACAGTTCTACATTTTAGTCACCGTTTCCTACATTTAAAGACTGACCTTATAACGACTGAAAAAAGGGGGGTTGGATTTAGGGAGGAAAAACAGCATCTCTTGGACTTGTGATGACAACACACTGCTAATGCAACTCAACCAGGCCTCATCCCTTTTTATTTTTGCGTATACCTTGGGCGGGAATTATATAAATGAGATAATGTGATGTGTACGTTCCCAGAAGAAGGCGTTTCAGGGAGTTTGCTTGCAGTATTCATTGCATTCAGACCGAGTGCAATGATTAGATTAGACATTTTGAGATACTAAGACTTCCACAGAAGATATGTAATTTTTTTTATATTTAGACCTATTACTGATGCTATCAGGATGTGAAGAGAGTTTAAACCAGTATTACGAAAAATGTTTATGAAAAACACTGCCTACCCTACCTTTAACGGTAATTAATCACTGTCTGAATGACCAGGCCTTGTGTGTGTGAAAATGTGTGTTCACCTGCACACTGACAATGCTGCCACGTCGGCTGCTGTTTTGACTCTCTGACACTGTGATGTTGCTGCTGCAAAGAGCATCAAATCCCAGAATCCCTCCAACACAGTCACCAATAAGACACACCTGCACACAAATACCAGACAGACACACGTTACATCACAAGTCATGTGCATGGGCAACGAGTGACATAAACAACAATTTAAAGATGAAACAACATTCACGAAACTTACAAAATGTGATTGTGAAACAATGTTCTGCAGGAAAATCATTTTTGTTTTGATTTAGTCATGAAATGTGACATGTCTGCATGATATTCAGCCTCGACTGTTCACAATAAAACCAGACATTTGTAAAGAAAGCAAACACGGACAAATGTGATCTCACTTCATGTGATGTTATTCAGTGAGAATTCCAAATTCTTCCCAAAAGTTATTTTTACAAACAAACTAAAACTAGATGCACATTTCACTGCCACATAATTTTTCAGTGCTCTAATCTGTAAATAACTACATAAGAGAAAAACCCAAACCACTGACTTGGCCAGTGAAAGTGGCCCCCTCCAGGGATTTGATGAAGTCACCGTAGACCTGATTGGCTCGCACTATGACCGTTGCCACGGCGTCCTGGTACTGTGGTGCAGAGGTGGCCAATAGGGGCAGGGCGGCCAGAGGGATGTGATCCTGACTGTTGGAAAGGCAGCCTTCGTCATAGCTGTAGGGACTCAAACTGTGTCAAGGACACAGGAACAGAGAGCATGCTGGGTTATTACCAGCGAGAAGCAGTTATATGCACTGAATTAGCACGTAGAGTGGCATACTACCGTACTAATCTTTCTGCATTATGCATGCAATACTCGGTTGACCTACTACATTTGCCAAAACAGAGTTTACAACTAGAACACACAGCACAGAACTGTATCCCACAATGCAATGTGTTTTCAAAAATGCACTAAATTAATCAATATCAACGGCGATGTAACTAATAACGATAACTAATAATAATAATAATAATAATAATTGGAAGTTACTGCAATAACAGCAGCATTTTTCTATAATAATAATAATAATACAATAATTATTTTAAAAACGTTATATACCATTTAATTTATTATAAATGAATAAATTATTAATACATTATTACTTTTAAAATGAAGCAATTTGTTAAGCTACTAGAAGGTTGAAAAGTTGGAACTGTTGCTAGTTTAAGTTCGTTACTCCCCAACAGTACTTCATGACTACCAGAGGTCAGGTTTAGTTTCCTGAATGGACTGAGTGTGTGTGTGTTTGACACTCACTTTGACACCAGAGAGAAGGCCTCCACGCAGACGGCCGGACAGGGAACCAGACGGATGGCGATGCGGCCCAATGCAGCCGGGTAATGAACCCGCATCACAGCATCAAACGCGCTGCCGATGGTGTTGACGTCCCCCTGCTTGCTGTTCTGGTCTCCGCTGCCCGTATCCAGGATGTTTCCACCATGCAGGACCAGGAGGAGGACGTGGATCTTGGACGGCTGTAAGCACTGCTGCGAGGAACCGTCCTGAGGGACACATTTGGACAGCTGTTTCTACAGCTGCATTCGGTTCATTTAAAACATCCACAAACACTCGTGACAACATGCTATTGTGAAAGACTTACTAATGAACAACACGCTACAGAGCGCAACAGAAGTCTTCCGGAAGTAAAAATCCCATTCAAAATCTCCATCGATAGAAAACAAATCTCTCAAGACAGACCTACCATGAGAAACGCAGACATGCTTCTGTAGAAACCACGTCACAAGTGTGGCTACTCAGATGACCACAGCTAAAGTTAGCAACCTATATTGCATTAGATAATGTTAAGGTGTTGTAGAGTGAGAGCATAAAATATAGCAGCGGTCATTTCTAATATATCATTTAATATTATTCAATATATCTAATATATTATAGAAAATATATTCTGATAAGGAAATTCATACAAAACAACATAACTTGTGCTGGTTTATGAGGCGAGCAGTTCATTCACACTTTTCTACAGCTGTCATTATGTCGCTTATGAATTTTTGTCAAACAATTATGATTATGCTCAATATCAAAAAATAATAATTATGCATGGGTTGTTTAATTATCTGTTATTTGTTCATGCCAGTTACCAGATTTTGAACAAGGTAGCATGGCATGAATAATTACATTGTTATTAAATAATATTCTTAATAATAATATACAAATAAAAAGAAGACAATGAAGACAAAGGAAAAGAAGGATTCAACTATTTTTTATAATTGTGTTTATATATATATATATATATATATATATATATATATATATATATATATATATATATATATATATATATATACACATACATATATATAAAAAATCCTAATAATAATTTATTAAAATAATTTCAATAAATTAATTATTAATAAAATAATAGAATCTTTATAAATGAATAAATTATAAATATTAATATTATCCTAAATACTGATAAATACATTTATTAAAAATGATTAAATGTGTTTATTATTAATAAACCTACTACTACTACTACTACTACAATACTTAAGGTTTTATATATCAAATATATATTTCATATGATTAAATGTAATAATTATGTTAGAAACTTCTTATTTTTATTTCTTTATATTTACTTGTATATACTTTATTATTATTGATAGCCTAGTGACTATAATTATGGAATTATGCAAATGTGAAACCAATGAATAATGAAACACGACTACATTACATTCATAAACTACTAAATGATATGTATTGTATTGTATTCATGTTTTGTTTTTTTATAACAAAATGTTTCTGGTTGCCATTATATCAAATAATTGTGATTAGATTAAAAAAATCCCATTCAGGCTATTATCTTTCAAATGTGTCTGAGCTGTTTGATTTTTGATTTCATTAATGAATTACTTTTTTTTTTTTTTTTTTTAAGAACAAAAGTACCAAACCGATGGGAAAAACACTTCCAGAAACAAAGACAAAGTGGGCATCACTGTTGTCCGATTAATGAAGATTATTCCATGGTAAAAGAAGAACTGCTTGTCTACATCTCTAACGTGTTTCCACTTTACAAAATGCTACATCTGAGATCATAAGGTGCTATATTTCAGAGTAAAGATCAGCTAAACTCTACGCAAACACAACACATTCTGTATGAAGAACTGCGACAACACAGGAAAACACCTCTGACTCTACATAACTTCTACACTTCTAACGGATCTAAACAGATGTGTGTCGCTGTGACTCACAGCTGGGCGTCTGCGTGCAGTACACTGACGCCTACGGACGGTGGAGCGCCGCATGGACCTGGGTCTCTGCGGACCAGAGTTAAAGAGCACTGAGATCATCCCCAAAAAAGCCCTGATCATGCTCTTCCTCAACACGTCCCCATGAAACCCTTCACACCATGAGAACTTGACCTTATGACTACATAATGAGCCAACCTTTGCAGTGATGCTGATTCATTTTGTGAAAGGTCATTCGGATTGTTCTGTGATAGTGTGGCACTGATCCTAACTGAAAGAGCTGTTGCATAATGTACCCTCAGAGAAGCTTTAATGCTTTTTCCCCTCTTATACGTCAGCATAAACACAGTGTGACCATGGCAGAATTTTTGCTCCATTAGCACAAGTACAGATCAATGTATCTTTCACTGCTGCAGTTACATTAATACGACACCACTGCTGTGCATTATGTAATGTTTATGCTGTATTATATTTCGATTAATGTTCATGGAAAAGCATTCTATAAAATGCACAATTGTAGACATACCTCATTGAGTCGCTCTATGCCACCAGTCCCAGATTCTTGATACAAATCACCTAGAAACATAAAATTGAAAATTAACATGCTTAATGCAAGAAAAAGCATTCGCATGCATCATAATTCTTTCTGAAACTAATCTGCATTGATGGAAAAGGAAAAATAGAAAACTATTATTATTATTATTATTATTATTAATAAACTACTAAATTATTCATTAAAACATATTTATATTAAAATGATTAGTAATTATAGTATATCCAAAAGTTTGGAAAACTGCTATTTTTAATGTTTCTGAAAGAAGTCTCTTTGATCAAAAATACAGAAAAAACAGCAATATTGTGGAATATTAATACAATTTAAAACGATGCTTTTCTATTTTAATATATTTTAAAATATAATTTATTTCTGTCATCAGCCATTACGCCAGTCTCCAGTGTCACATGATCATTCTAAAATCTGGCTTGATGAGCATAGGAGATTTCTTTCAAAAACATTAAAAATAGTAAATATTTACAGACTTTTGACTGGTACTGTGTGTGTATGTATGTATGTGTGTATGTGTATATATATATATATATATATATATATATATATATATATATATATATATATATATATATATATATATATATATATATAATAAATAAATGAATACTAATTAATATATTATTAAATAACCTTTTACACTGGACGCGCAATGGTTTTACTTTTTGATCAGCTGTTTGTGCTTCCACACCGAACACGAATGTGCTGTGGCGAAAAAACTTTAATTTTTTTCCGCTTCGATGTCGATTTTTTTTAAACTCTCGCAGCTACAGAAAAGGCTTCAACCAATCACATACAAGGAAACAAAGATGACGAAATGTCACTAGCTATTCATTCAACATTAACCTTTGCCAGGTATCGCATTTCTCACGAGATTACAGCTGTAGTTGTAGTTTCAGCTGTACAGATGCAGCTATTTGCTAGGCACTGTAGGCTACAGACAGCGATAACATAACCTTTTGAGTTAAAACTTTTTATTTATTTTGCTAAATCTAATTGTGTCCGCGACTATAGAAAGTTAATTTGTTTCCTTCAGTACTTTTGGATGCGGTCCGGCAGTGCGTTCCAGGAGCGGTGCATTTACAGCAGTGCAGCGATCGTTTCCACACCGAGTCTATTTTTTGCTGTGCTGCACGCACAGAATTAAAGTGACAGAGCATTGATCGCATTAAAATAAACATGCATTGATGCGAAAATCTAATAATTTCACCACAGATGCATATATTCAGAGTGTACTCCGTTTCAAAGTCAACACATGGCTTTTTTCCTCAGGTAAAAAAACTGTTCTTTATGACCTGCAGGATTTCTTGTAAAAAGATTTAAAAACGAAATAAAAGACGAGAGTCGGCTGTTTTTGTCCTATTGTAAGTTTTAGTTTAAAATGTTTGTGATTTTAGGCTATAACCTATGTTTAAATGTATTTGCACTTGCGTAAACATAATATAGGCCTATTGCTAAATCTAAAAGGACAAAGGCTATATATATACACTCACCTAAAGGGTTATTAGGAACACCATACTAATACTGTGTTTGACCCCTTTTCGCCTTCAGAACTGCCTTAATTCTGCATGGCATTGATTCAACAAGGTGCTGAAAGCATTCTTTAGAAATGTTGGCCCATATTGATAGGATAGCATCTTGCAGTTGATGGAGATTTGTGGGATGCACATCCATGGCATGACGCTCCCGTTCCACCACATCCCAAAGATGCTCTATTGGGTTGAGATCTGGTGACTGTGGGGGCCATTTTAGTACAGTGAACTCATTGTCATGTTCAAAAAACCAATTTGAAATGATTCGAGCTTTGTGACATGGTGCATTATCCTGCTGGAAGTAGCCATCAGAGAATGGGTACATGGTGGTCATAAAGGGATGGACGTGGTCAGAAACCATGCTCAGGTAGGCCGTGGCATTTAAACGATGCCCAATTGGCACTAAGGGGCCTAAAGTGTGCCAAGAAAACATCCCCCACACCATTACACCACCACCACCAGCCTGCACAGTGGTAACAAGGCATGATGGATCCATGTTCTCATTCTGTTTACGCCAAATTCTGACTCTACCATCTGAATGTCTCAACAGAAATCGAGACTCATCAGACCAGGCAACATTTTTCCAGTCTTCAACTGTCCAATTTTGGTGAGCTTGTGCAAATTGAAGCCTCTTTTTCCTATTTGTAGTGGAGATGAGTGGTACCCAGTGGGGTCTTCTGCTGTTGTAGCCCATCCGCCTCAAGGTTGTGCGTGTTGTGGCTTCACAAATGCTTTGCTGCATACCTCGGTTGTAACGAGTGGTTATTTCAGTCAAAGTTGCTCTTCTATCAGCTTGAATCGGTCGGCCCATTCTCCTCTGACCTCTAGCATCAACAAGGCATTTTCGCCCACAGGACTGCCGCATACTGGATGTTTTTCCCTTTTCACACCATTCTTTGTAAACCCTAGAAATGGTTGTGCGTGAAAATCCCAGTAACTGAGCAGATTGTGAAATACTCAGACCGGCCCGTCTGACACCAACAACCACGCCACGCTCAAAATTGCTTAAATCACCTTTCTTTCCCATTCTGACATTCAGTTTGGAGTTCAGGAGATTGTCTTGACCAGGACCACACCCCTAAATGCATTGAAGCAACTGCCATGTGATTGGTTGATTAGATAATTGCATTCATGAGAAATTGAATAGGTGTTCCTAATAATCCTTTAGGTGAATGTATAAAGTAATGAATTGAATAAAACATTGTTTAAATGTAGTGTGTTAAACGTGACATCTATGAAAGAGTGTATACAAAGAGAATTGTAATGCTGACAAGCCATGTTCAGTAACAGAAGTTGAATTTGAAATAAAATTCATTTTAAATGAATTTGTGTTTGTGGTATAAAACTGCGGATCAGTTTCGCACTGCAAACGCAGCATATGTGAAAGCACAACAGCACGTGCTGCTTCTGCATCACATACACACCGCAACACGCACCAAACATAGTTGCTCCGGATTGATTGGTTCCTGAAGCTTGTGGTTTGTCTTGTCAGATGCGGTGCTACTGTCTCTGGAGGAGCTCCTGAAATTGTCCCATGGACATTTACAAAAAGTATGTGCGGAACCGGCCATGATAAAAGTTTTAGCTCCTGTACAAGATTAGCATACTCCCCTTCAGACTCTCTGTTCTTTTAAGACTGGGTGCACCCAAATCCTTTTCGGTCTTTTAAAGCAAATGAAAAGCTCGTCTTCACTGGATGATGAAGTGTCCATGTTGTCTCATCTGTCACCGCAAACGGTTTGGAATGTTGGAGCTCTGAAACGTCACAGACCTCACAAATTCGTGTCGCGGCTGATGTGAATGGTTTTGACGCGAACTATTCGCATGCAAAATATTCGCTTTTCCGCTTTGCTTTTTCGTTACACGTCCGGTGTGAAAGGGCCTTAAGTATTAAATTATATAAATCATTCAATTTATTATTATCAAATATATTTGTATAGGATTAATATACTTATTTTTAAAAATCTAGTATTATTGTTAATATCAAAAGAAACCTAGTGTTAGACTTTCATTTGAACATGGGTTTGACCTAAACCTCCACGGCCCGTGAGTCCAGCGAACAGTGAGATCCGACTCACAAACAGCATTGAATTCTGTGTAATTAAGTGTTCCATAATCTCACACTGTTTGACACACACCCTAACCTCCTCAGAGTCAATGGGGCTCCTTTACAGCTAATCCTATTAAAGATGTGAAAATCTCTGTATTTGGCGGATGAATGGAAAAAAACTCCTTCCAGTGGGCTCGGCTTATGCATTACAAAACCAAGGCATTGGAAGAAATGCTTTGCATCACCCGCCTGCAATACCACCCTGCAATCCTAGAGCGTGTCAGATGGGTGAAGATAATCCCTTGCGTACCCTGAGCTTCCTCTGACTCTGCTGTCTCGATTTTATCCATCAGATCGTTGGAGCTCCACTTGGTGATCTCCTTGGCAAAGATCTCCTCGTTGTCAGAGAAGTCCTCTGAGGAACAAGGATTCAGATTTGAGTAAATAACAGATTGCTAAGAGCACCTTTTAAACTGAGGATCAAACCTGCATTACCGTGAGCATCAAAGAACTCATCATCTGTGCTGTCCTCTGAGTCTCTGGCGATGCTCTGCATGCGCCATTCAGAAATGCTGTGGCGTGAAGGGCTTCCTGCACACACGATACATTAAAGACAAATAATAAATCATATTAGTTCTATGTACCAATGCTTAAAATGATACACAAACAATGTTTTTAAGCCAGTTATTTAGATCTTTTACTGTAGTGTGTCAGTAGGAAATATCAGTTTACATTTCCAAACATTCATTTTGCAATTAATTGTAATAATCCAGTGTGATTATTTTATTTTTTTTATGCACAAGAAGTCTGCCAGCAGCCGGTGTGATCTGATCTCACCATCATCGAGTCTGTCTGTGATTACATGAAGAAACTGAGACAGACTAAATCCAGAAGAACTGAGGCAACGTCTCCCAGACACTTGAGGAAACCTTCCTGCAAAACTACAGGACTGTGAAAGTTTAGGCACTTGTCAGAATGCTTTGAAGTGAGAATGCTGTCAAAAATAATAAAATAAATAGCTTTTATTTATGAATTAACTTCTATTAATAAAATCAAATCGATATTTGGGATGAGCAGCCTTTGCGTTTAAAACGGCTTGTCACCCTCATCTATTCATGTAGTTCTGCAGGAAGGTTTCTTGGAGACGTTGCCGCGCAGTTCTTCTGGATTTAGTCCATCTCAGGTTTTTCTGTGTCTTCATGTAATCACAGACAGGCTCCATGAAGATGAGATCAGATCTCCATGTGGAGCATAGAGACTATTGTCAGACTCTTTATGCATACAAAAAATCTCACTGGATTATTAAAATGAATGACAATTAATTTATAAATGTAAACTGATAATTCCTACTGACACACTACAGCAAAAGATAGAAATAACTGGCTTAAACACACTTTTTGTGTGTAAAAATACTAGCGAGCCTAAGACTTTTGCACAGTACTGTATATATATATGCAGTACCGGTCAAAAGTTTGGAAACATTACTATTTTTAATGTTGTTGAAAGAAGTCTCTACAGCTCATCAAGGCTGCATTAATTTGATCAAAAATACAGAGAAAAAAACTGTAATATTGTGAAATATTATTACAATTTAAAATAATGGTTTTCTATTTTAATATACTTTAAAATATAATGTATTCCTGTGATTTACTCCAGTCTTCAGTGTCACATGATCCTTCAGATATCATTCTAATATGCTGATTTATTATCAATGTTGGAAACAGTTGTGCTGCTTAATATTTTTATAACCTTTTTCAGGATTCTTTGATGAATAAAAAGTTAAAAAGGACAGCATTTATTTAAAAATAAATCTTTTGTATCAATATACACCGTTCAAAAGTTCGGGGTCAATCTCTTTTTTAAAGAAATTAATACTTTTATTCAGCAAAGATGTGTTAAACTGATAAAAAGTGATAGTTAACATATTTAACACAACATAAAATATTTCTATTTTGAATAAATGCTGTTCTTTTGAACTTTTTATTCATCAAAGAATCCTGAAAAAGGTTAAGAAAAATATTAAGCAGCACAACTGTTTCCAACACTGATAATAACCGAGTATCAAATCAGTTTGGTTTTTCAAGCTCGTAAGCCAACGGAGAGTTGCTAGACGCCCTGGCTGCAAATTATATTTCTAGGCTATCAAATCATCATATTAGAATGATTTCTGAAGGATCATGTGACTGGAGTAATGATGCTGAAAACTCTGCTTTGCATCACAGAAATAAATAAAATTTTAATTCAAATAGAAAACCATTATTTTAAATTGTAATAATATTTCACAATATTACATTTTTTTCCTGTATTTTTGATCTTGATGAGTATAAGAGACTTCTTTCAAAAACATTAAAAATAGTTTTCAAACATTTGAATGGCACTGTATCATTAAGCTGAGCTTAGTAGTTGGTGATCACCATGCATATTCAAAGCACAGTTATATAAACACAGCAGCTTTGACATTTTTATTTATATAACTCCATGTCAGAAATTATAGTTGTTCCAGGCCAACAACGGATGTTTATCCAGGAACATGTCCTTCTTGAGTAATTCTGTTTTGGTCAATTTCACATAAAAGGCGATGTGAACTTACCGCCCCTCTTGGAGGAACGTGAGGACCTGGAAGAGGTGGACCATTGCTTGGTCAGCTCTCCTCGGGCCTGAAGCGTGTCCCCCATGGTCCTCGGCGTACCGTCCGCTTCATTGGAGCTGTTGGCCTCCCTGGCTTCGAGCTCTTTCTCAGGGCTGGTGACAGCGCCGTTGTTCTCGCCGCCCTCCTCGTTGCAGCTGTATTGTGCCATCTTCTGCTGGAGGGCCAGCTGGGTCTCCAGCTCCAGGAGTCGGATGTCCTCCATGGTCAGACCGTACCACTCATCCTGCCAACACCAGGCCTGTCGATGAGCGCGTACCATCACCTTCCTCAGCCCTGATGGGAAGATGTTGTGAGATTAATTCTTAAGCTAGTATAGGCAAATTATTTCCATAGTCACTGCATGCAAACTAGTTTAGGGAGAAAAAAGAAATGTTCAGTAGATTTTTAGAGTGTTGTTAATGCATTTAAATGTGCACAGCACTTCTGTTCTGAAAGAGAGTCTCAGACAAGATGGTGTGAAAATGTAAACATTTATACAGAATAAGAAACGTGTTACTTTTAAAAATAACATTTCTCAACACTGCTATCAACCAAAGAGTTGTGTTTAGTTACTTCAGTACGTCGACTTAACTCAGTTTTATATCAGGTCATGTTCATTTTATTTCAAATAATATATATATATATATATTTTTTATGGATTTAGTTTTAGCTTTAGGTAACTATAATAAGCCTGCTTGACTGATGAGTCTGCATACGAGATCGCTCAACATTTGGGGCTGAGGTGTGGTTTGGCTCATTTCCTTGTGCGATATCCTCGACTGATTAAGATGAGTCAAAGATGCAGTTAACCAGTCTTTCAGATAATTGAACTCAGTAATGAAGAGACGTGCAAACTAAATTATTTTCACAGCGGCCAGGAAACAGCGAGAGGAAAAACTGACAAAAATAAAAGGAAATCAGCCAAAGAAGTTAAAGACTTTCGCAAATGAGGGACAACAACAGTCCACTTGCAAATTATCAGCGAAAGGAGCCAATAAACAAGCCGATATCGAAGTAATAAAAAAGATTAAGCGGCAAGCAAACGGCACATGGAAAGGAAATTAATTCTGCCCTGATGTAGTCAGGAGGAGGTGGTTCACCAATCGTTGATTTTCACTGGATCCGCACTGCATCAATCTCATTTTCATTAAGTGCAGGTTAATGATTAAGGGCTTTTTTCCTGACAAAAACGCTTGACACCTGCTGCCCACCCACGCACACCGATAACAGGATGTTACCAAGCATCAATTCACGCACATATGCAACAGATGGATCAGCTGACTATTGGAGAGACAAATGTCCTCAGTGCTAATAACATATGGTAGAGGACACCACTGACTATAATAACCACTGACACAATAATAAACTCACTGGATTAATATATATATATATATATATATATATATATATATATATATATATATATATATATATATATATATATATATATATATATATATATATATATATATGTGTGTGTGTGTGTCCATTATATAAAATGACCTAGAATCCCAAGGAGGTGTCTGAACATTTCCAAACACTTACCCACATCATGAATGAAGCGCTCAATCTTTGACTGCATGCCCCAGTATCGAAACTCCACTTTACATAACTTGTAAGCGCACATGACGGGCATATTGCCTGGGTTGTTGTTGATTTCTGCGATCCAGTCATCAGACAGGGGGCCCCGCTGGGTTTTATACGACTTGTAGAGTTTCGGGTCCTCTTCTGCAAGGTACTCGTGAGGGGCAATGAAATCTTTCACAATATCGATAGGATCTGTGAAAGACAATTGCTTCCATTAGAGACTGTATTTTTGGGGGGTGGGGTGGGGTGGGGATGAACAAGGCACAAATGGTAAATGGGGGTTTATATTTAATCCATTAAATGCAAACCAAATCAGTTCATCACAGAGATTTTATTGAACCTTCTGAAAGGTAATGACATGGACCTTGAGTTGTCTGAGGCCGTAAAACCTAGTTTATCTGTTTGTCTTATGTGTCATAAAGTCTTTTTCTTATTTAATATTGAGAAGTGGGTTATTCCATTAAAAAAGGTCTAAAACTAATAATGTGTATTATAAAAAATAGCAGTTTTTATGCACAGGTTTCCTACACATTTTCCATTTCAAAATTCTATACTTTCCAGACTGAAATTTCCACATATTATTTAATGGTTCATACAGCATTATTTTCAGCTTAATATTTGTATTTAGTACAGTCATCTGTAAATATTTCATTTTCTCAGGGTTTTGTTCATTGATTTTCTTGAAGTGACAACATACAGAGCCCCTAAAAAAAAAAAAGTAGACTTTTGCATGCACAAGAGAAACTTTTCGTGCCCTCGAGAAACTATGCACGTGCACAGGAATTTTTTTGCGTGCTTTTATATATACTATAACTATATACTATAACCAATTTCCATTGTATCACTGCCATCTTACTATGAAGAAAACGAGAGCATGGAAGCACAAGAATTAATAGAGATCTATTTGCTCAAAATGTGGCTTTCCTCAGGATAGTACCTCTTATATCAAGGCCTAATGTCCAATTTAACGCATCCTCTGAGGCGGCGGAGAAACCATGACACAGAATGGGCTGATTCTCATTCTTCTATTTGCAGAGTTTAAGGGTATAAAAAAGACTGGAACTGTAAAAAAAGTGTTCAAAATTTGGCTTTCGTTAGGGCAGTGTGTCACATTTCAAACGATTTTTACTCTTCTTTATTTATTCACTTGCCTTTTCTCAAAGAACAACTCTTAATTCAGATCTCTAATCTTTCATGTCTTAACCTAACGTTGTAGGTCTTCAATTATTCACAGTTGCTGATCTTGGGTTGTTTCCTGTTTGCAGACTGCTGTGTTGGCAGACGGCCTCTAGGTGTCTCTACAGCACACTGACAAAGGTGCATGTCTTCAGTCAGGAATGGAGTTATGTAACAGCATTCACAGGGCGCTTCCCCCTGCAGTGCCTGCGTCTGTCTATGTTCGGCTCAGAAAGCCTCCAGGACCTGTCCCAGAGTGCAACAGGGCTCTCGTGCAGCGGCACGCTACCCAACAGCAGCATGGTACTATGTCAATGAAGCGGCACGCTGTCTGCATCTTAAACACTGAGACATGACTCGAGAGCTCTTCCTGCTGGATTGCTTGAAATTGCTTGAGAAGCAGGCAATGCTCACGTGGTAAAAAGCATGCTAACGAACGACTGGACTTCTTGGAAACGTTATTGTTCTAGATGCTCAGTTGCGGTTTTGCACTTCAAAAACTGTCAAAAGCACCAATTAAATGTATGTATCAAGCATGCATGCTGAATGAAAATACAGAAAGTGCAACAGTACCTATATCCCGTTGTCTCCTTTCGGCCGAGGACATGTTGAAGACGTCATTCTGGCAACCTGTGTCCGGCTTGTAGTACGTCTCAATATCGATAGAAAACTTTTCGACGAAAGGACACGTGTAGCTGCAGGACAGGCAAGGAGAGATTTCCTCATATGAGTGTCATACATTACCGCAGAGGTTCATGCGAGCTTATCCCCTCTTCACACAGGCGCTGTCTATAACTACCATGACCCCTTCATTAGGTAACAGATACATGTTTATTGCAGTGGAAGTTCATCCCTAAGCTGCACCCAATGTGAAACTCTGTTCATGGAATAACATGCATCGTTGCAACATTTACCATAAGACCAGAAAGATGCTTTAAAGAGGTCCTATTATACTTTTTTACTTTCTTTAGTGTGTAATGTGGCTGTTTGAGCATAAAAAAGTCTGCAAAGTTCCTCCAGTGGCAGTTCTTCTCTATGCTTTTTTCGGAAGGAGGGGCTTCATTGAGACAAGAACTAAATAGAATGTTACTGACAGACTGGGAAGAGAGGAGCTGCAACAATGGAGAATATGGGGAAAATAATGTGTTTTTTGAACAATCAAGCATGAAATCCTGTTCTACTAGACCGAAAAACAATCAAGACTTGAAAGGGCATAATATGGCCTCTTTAAGAAAGTAAACAGATCTATTTTGTTTTCATGTTGACTAAGACCAGAACAAAAACAAAAATTTGAATATTAAAAGCTGTTTTGGAATTTCATCCGGAGTACTCTTGAAAAGGAGCCAGAGGGTTTTATTATTAGGAGCTATGGCACTCACCGTGTACGGGTGTATGGGTAGGCGTTCCAGGATTCCTCTTCCACACGAAGCGCAGCTTTTGGCAAGATGGAGCGGAACCAGCTAGGGATGTGTTGGCCAATGTGGTAAACCTTATGAGTGTATTGACCAGAGCCGCCTGGGCCGTCAGTGTAGGGTCGGTTCTCCAGGATCTCCACCCCGCTGCCCTCGCCTTCGCTCTCTTCACGACTCTTTTTCTGTAGGGAGGGAAAGGTCAGAGATTAGGGTTCACAGACTTCCAAATGGACCGGAATAATAACGAAGTCAAGTCAATATAGCGCTTTATACAATACAGATTGTTTCAAAACAGCGTCACATTAATAAACAGGAAAATAACAAGTGTTAATATTGTAAACCTCATCAATTATGGAACAGGATCCATTTAGCCATATGAAGCTCTACAGAAGACAATGGTATCATTATTCTGCTCAAGTCAATTCAATAACAGTGTCAATGTTGCAAAGTTATTGTTGGATATGCACCGGTTGACCGGCCATAAATCGGAACTGGCCAGTTTTTGCTCCAAACACTGTTTTTAGTTTTATTTTGGCCGATCTCGACTCCAGAATTGCACACAAACTGCATTGCAATCACCATGTAAATATTATGAAGTCTATCAACAGGATGTTAACACAGGTCAGAGACGGGATACACTGAAGACGGATGCTAAGAAGAGAACACAGACGCGCCAGCATGACAAACACTGCACCAGGCACAGCAAACTCACTGTTCACAATGCTCAAAATATAGGAAGACAAATATAATATTGAATTAGTGTTTATATGAATGCGTCTCTGAAAGGAACTGACTGTCTTCAGAAAAGATTTGATGGCATTTTCGTTTCCTCTTATCTCCGTATAAAGCGTTTATAAGCGCAGCGAATATAAACTGCTCCTGTTTCATAAGCGCCACCTACTGTCAAAGAGGGAATTTACATTTTCATTCAGTCCGTCTGCTATTTTTGTTTTGTGCAGGTGTCTTATGTAGCATAATTCCATATAGCTAAAGTCAGTTCATTCTGTTTTTGCTTTAAATCTTCAAATTATACAAATCAAATTCAAATCAAAAGCAACTGCTCATACTATATGAGTGTAGAATATTTGTTTGGATCGTGATTAAAATGCAGTGGTTCCCTGTTATTTCTAATGGCTACAGATATTTTTAGTTTAAGGCCAGTTTGTCGGTTATAGAGCAAATAAATAACAACTAAATTTGCTTAGTAATCATCCATGAAAAATCGCGATCAGTGCATCAGTGTTAGTGTCATTATCCAGCTCAATTTAGTTCTCATCTAATAGTGTCAGTGCGGTTAAATTGATATTAACCTAAGCTTGAATCTTAAAACCTCTTAGGTCGCTCAAAACTCAGCGTAAATGGAAGGTGACAGTCCATCCCAAAACAGAATTGACTCCAGCCCAACATAAGTCAATTACATACTCAGCGCTACTGATCTTGGCCAATCAAGGAACACCACACCTTCAGCTTTGTGTCAGTAAGATAAGCCAAGTCTCACTGTGAGTTCCAGCAGACAGAACCGTAAAAATAGGGTTTAATCTTGGCAAGGTTCTGGAGCTGTGAATTTTGGGAGAAGGCCCACTGTGCCAGTCAGGGTGGCACATGCTGTCATATCTGCCTCGATTGGGAAGGTCATACGAAGGTAGTTGGATGTTTCCAGTGACTAATGGCATATCAAGTTACTTATGAAGCCATCAAGGACAAGTTCGGGCCACTTAAGTCTACTGTAGATGACAGTGTCTCCCCTTAAAATTGTGTCCCGGGCCTCTGAAAGTGAATACATAAGAGTTGGATGACAGTGCCAAACATCAGTTTTAATTCTGTACAGCATTTTTTTACATTTCTATTTGAACTAATTGACATGAATGTAGGTGTAATTATGTAATTGTTATGCGTCCTCTATGTTTAAATAAAAAGACGGATGATGACAGGCCAGTGGAGCTGGCACACTCGCAGGGCAGATGGCCACACAGATCCCATCAGCCGTGACTCTGCATTATCAAGATGATAGCAGGGTGATTAAAAGTCGACACCGCTTAGTTTCATTAAGGTGAAGTTTGTTCCAGAGATGAAGAAAGGTATAAAATTTTCATTTTTTTGTCCAAGTGCTCTCATGATACGACCACATGGGCACTGAATGTCAACATAGTCTAAAGATAAAAGACATGGCAACGGTATCACTTTAGAAGCTGCTACTATTTCTTTATAACCTAACTTATAATATATATAAATACATACATGCATATATACACACACACACACACACATATATATATATATATATATATATATATATATATATATATATATATATATATATTCTTCTTCAATCCTGAATTTCAAACCAGCCTGACTGGCACAAGACGAGGAAACACAAGCAGCAGAAAGCTCTGTAAACTGCTTACAGGTGCAACATTGGTCCATGCTCAGCAAGTGCCAAACTGTCTGACGCCCAAGAAACGATCGCTCTTGGCCTCTCAGTTTCAGGGTTTTTTAATTCGTCCTCAATCGCTGGATACGTGGTGAGTAATATATTTCCATTTTAAAAGAACAGGCCAGTGCCAGCAAGGGAATAGTGGCTGTGCATATCTCAATGTCAGACAGCTGCTTCTCTCACTTTCTGTCAAACTTGCAGACTGCACTGTCAGGACTGACGTCAGACCAACACATTCCACACAATCCATGTGAAGCTGGAGCACATCCGTGGCATCTGCAGGTTGTAGCTCACATGTGCAGAGCAGGAAGAAATAGACCAATCATGTCCTCTAGGTGAGCTGTCAGCAGCTGGAGGTGGGGACAGACAGACAAATGGCAGACGGGAGAGGGAACGGGCGGCAGAAGCGCTGGGCTGCGGTATCTGTTTTTGCTCATCCTCCCAGCGTGGAGTCGCTAGCACTTCATTATGGTGCTGACAGATGACATCAGGCCCTGCACTCGCTACAATCAATCCCTCGTACACACACACCTTAGAAAAGTGTGGTCTTGACACCATAAGTCTGTGCAGTACAATTATATTACAAAAATTGTTACCAAAACTTTACAAAAAGTAACAAAATTGTCCTTAAAACCAAGCATGAGATAGGGCTGCACGATTAGGAGAAAACAATTGTATTCCCATTTTTCTCATAAGAATTGGAATTAAAAATGAAATAAAATATTTAAAAAAAACAGTCCAGGTTTGCTGTGCTTGTTTGTAGGACTGCACAATTTGTTTTGTGATTTTATATCAATATGGCTATAAAATATTAATAATAATAGTAACAAATATAGCTGCAAGTAGCAATTATTGGGGCCAAGCACACAAATTCACAAATGAGTCATGCAAGCATGGTGGGGAGCATCAGACCAACTGCATTTTATATTATTTTATTCAAAATGGTTTAAAAATTATTAATACTAGTGATGCACCAAAATTAAAATTCTGGGCCGAAACCAAAACCGAAAATTTAGGATGCATTTGGCCAAAAACCAAAACTGAAGGCGAAAATTTAAATTGCTTGAATTTAATTATTTAATTTTTTTATTAAATGAAAAAAAAAAAAAAAAAAAAACACAAACCAACAGAATAATCAAACTTTTATTAAGAGTTACATAAAGCCTAAAATATTTTTAACAATAAATATAAATAATAATACCAAATAATATTATTCTTCAAGTTTTATGTTCCATTAAAAAAATCGTTTTTAACAGTTGTGCAAAAGAAGATTCACAATTATCTGAATAACTGCACACAAAATCCCAGAGTGGCAGTGGGCCTCTATTCTGCTGCTGCATGTAAAAAATGTGTTACTTGCATTTTAAATTGCTGTGCAAAAAAATGCAAAACAACAGTGCAAAAACAGCAACAGAACTTAATCCAAACTCACAACATTTAAGCCTATGTAGCCTTAGGAAACACAGTTGTGCAGTGCTACGCAAATTTTTATGTAACTGCTATACACACAGACAATTGGACTGCTATTTAATTAAGCAAACGTGGCATATTTCTCTTTAAGAACAAAAGTTGCTCCGATTTTTGACAGGAAAGACGGTTCCTCTTCTCATTAAGAACATGAGATGCTGCACTGAATAGTCTCTCACTGTCTGTGCTGGTGCTTGGGGCAGATAAATACCTGCGTGCAATCCGTGCAAGCAATGGAAAGCGGCCTTTGGTTCGCGCGCCAGTAGTCAAGGGGATTGTCGCTTCTGGCAATGGGTTCAGCTATATACGTCTCTATTTTACATTTACATTTATGCATTTGGCAGACGCTTTTATCCAAAGCGACTTACATTGCATTCAAGGTACACAATTTTACATTTTGTCAGTTCTTGCTTTCCCTGGGAATCAAACCCATGACCTTGATGTTGCTAATGCCGCGCGCTCTTATTGTTTGAGCTACAGGAAAGCTCATTTGTTGTACGGCTGTGCTTGTTCGAACACCGCTACGAATCGGGGCGCTTTCCTGTAAAATTTTGTTTTGCAACTTTGGTGTCCTCATCTGAAACTTTAAAATGCTTCCATACCGCTGACATGCTTAATCTTTGATAGGCAGACGCGTGATAACAGCTCGACCGTGAATGAAACCTAAGCGCTTGCGCACGGATGGGAGGGGCGGGTGACATTCATTTTCGGTTAACGTTTTCAGCTGTTTTTTTTTTTGGCCCGAAACCGATAATGCAATTTTCGGCCGAAATTTCGCTGCACCCCTAATTAATACAATTACAAGAAATACGATTTAATTGCTTATCACTTTTTACCAGTAGGTAACGCTATTATCAAATCATTATAGTGTGGTCAGTGTGGTGACAATGACACGTAAAACTTTGGTTTCAATATGCCTAAGCGTTCCAGAGTTACAGCCTCAGGATCAGCTTGGCATCAAGCCATCCATTTAGTTGATGCTTTATTCAAGAATGGTTTGCTCAATCAAAAAGCTTTTAATAACTTTTTGCTGCCATGATCTAAAGATGGACTGAAAATTGGTCTAGGAGGAGGAGTTTGAAAAATTAGGTTTTCGAAAAAAGTTTGACCAAATATGGCATAATTGGTATCATTGTTCTTGGTATGACTCACCAGTTTCATAAAATTAATCAGATGCTATAAGCATGTTTTGAAGTTTCATTATACGCCAAAATGGCCAATGTGGGAAAATTGGGTATAGTTTGACTGGGTATGCTGTTCTGAACCAATACAGAGCAGTTTGATGATTTTTGGGCAAAAAAAAATGAACATCTCCTGACCAGTAGATGGCACTGTGCCGAAAAACACAGCATTTAAGCACTTAGGTCATTCTTGTGATGACATGTACCAAAAGCCTCGTGTTCATTTTGGCATGCTCTTCATCTAATTCGCTCACGCATTATTCGAGAACCGATGGGTTTATCAAAAAGCATTTAAGAACTTTTTGCCAGCATGGTCTGAAGATGATCTGAGTGGTGAGAAGAGGACACGTTGTCTAGGTGTGATGAAACATTTTTCTTGACGGAAATTTTTATTCTTAGCCCTTACGATTCAGAAGTTATTTGCATAAACGTAAGTGCCACTTTGGAAAGTTGATGGGCGCTAGAGGGATTGAGTTAGATACACCAAAACTGTTGTGGTTAATGTTTGGACTGTCCTTTATCTGTCTGCCAAATTTCATAACTTTCATAACGATTGTCTTAATTTCTTCATTTTCAAACCTTAAACCATCAAACTTTTATCTTGGCAGAAAACCGCCTGTTGCTATGTTAAAATGACCCAAACTCAGAGCAGATGCAGAGATGGAGTTGATGTGGAGCAGCATTTACTGTGAACGAGCCGCTGGAAACACCAGCGGATAATGAGCTGCACACGTGTAAGAACACAGCGCTTTACTCCGATGCATGCAACGCATATATTTATTTAATCAAATCACAGTCTTTGCAATTAGATAATCGCACTAAGCCATTTCAGGATTTTGGTTTTATTTTGATTAATCGTGCAGCCCTACTTATTAATACATAATAATGAACTGCTTATGTTCAACAAGCACAGTTGCATTTCGCATTGTTTTCCCCCTCTAATCATGACCCTATCACGACAGACCAGTTGAGAACCAGTTTTTCAGTGCAATAGTTTTAACTTTGCTGCAGTTTCCTTCACTTTTGTCGAGTTTACAATCTATAAGATGAACTCACAATAGTGAAGCAAACCATACAAAAGAGAATGATCTTGCTTGTGCAATTAAATTACGATCAGTGAATCAGTGACGAATCAGTGATGAGTAACAAACCAAAGTTCAATACTTAAAATTCCTTGATGCTAAAACGTGCGCATCTCGGCTGGATAAACTACATTAATACTCTCGTATTGAAACACACTGAGCCTCTCGCATTCAGATGCAGCTCGATTCTGAACACAATCGATCACGTGATGATCACATGATGTTTCCGGTTAGACAATGACAACTCTGATATCACTTTTAAATGACCCAGTTTGATAGAATCAGACGCTAAAATGGTTGAAATATAATAATAATAATTTAGTATAAGAAGGTAGTGCTGATGGTACAAAAGGTACTTTATGCTGAGAAAGCACTTCACTCATGGTTTATGACAAAAATAATGCAAACTGAATATATTTGAAAGGCCAATAACTGCTGAGAGGTCATAATGAAGATGATAAAAAATGCACGGTTGGCACCAAGAGCCATGTTGCGACTACCGTAACTGATAGAAAGCAGAAAACTGGAGATCAGTTTTGCCTGGCAGGATTCCTGTGCACTCTAGCTAATTATATATTTCACATGGATGACTTTAATTCAAATGAAAAACGACTAGGCCCTAAAAGGAGAATCCACAGAGATGTCCTGCTCTCCAGTTGAAATTTACCACCTGAGATTTGCCCTCAAAACATTCCTATTTCTTGCCAAAGCCGCACTCAACTCTTCCCTTAATTTAGTATCTCCATGGATGGGCGAAAAGCAAATGCTGCCCTATATGGTCACGGACGGCCAAGATCATGTGAGAGGTTTAACCTCGCCGAGCTGCCCATCTGCGGAGAGCAGAAATCACAGGAGTGAAGTTGCCCTGGCAACAGGCCTGCATCATCGTGACCTCTCCCTCTCGCGCCGCAAACAAATGACTGCAGTGAGCGCCACGCTCGGGCTGATGTCACAGGTATCCATGGCAACCGGAGCTCAGCTGTGACGCTGCAGAAGAAGGGGGGGGTCTGACCGGAGGGGAGAGAAAGAGAAAACAGGGGAGCGAGAGATACAGCGGGAAGGGTGATGCTGCTGTGACGGAAGCTTTGGAAAGACAAATGCCTGCTGGTGTATAGAACAAAATTCAATATATATCTCAATATAATTATCTGCTTGCATTGAAATGGCTTAAAAGGGTGATTTTTTGGGGCCACTGTTGCAAAACAGATTTAAAAAGTTTCATGCAAGAAGTAAAATATTGTAAAAGGTAAAAATGAATACAAAGATCAGTACAAATACATTTAAAAAAAGAGGCAAACGATGCTTTCCTTTTTATTAAGTGAAAACAAGAAAGAGTAGTATTCAATCATTTTATTTATATGTACAAATACACCTATATATATATATATATATAAATGTATATAATACATAAATATATAAAAGAAACCTTAATCTACATATATTTTTGCTAAAACATATTTATATAAATATATAAATAGAAACATTAAATTTACATTCTGTATATTTTAATTAAAACATTTTAATATTTGAAAAATAAACACTTTTTGGAGTGATGACAAAGTTTTGAACAGACTGTTAGAACTGATTCACAGAAATGAATCAAACTTATCATCTAAGTTTATATCAAACACTAATTTAAAAAAACAACACATCTTAAAAGGATAGTTTACCTGATGAATGAAAATTGTCATCATTTACTTACTTTCAAGTTGTTCCAAACCTGTATGAGCTTCTTTCTTCTGCTGAACACAAAGACATTTTGAAGAATGCCGATAACCAAACAGTTGATGATCCCCATTGATTTCCATAGTATTTTTTTCTCCATACTATGGAAATCAATGGGGATCATCAACTGTTTGGTTATCGGCATTCTTCAAAATGTCTTTTGTGTTCAGCAGAAGAAAGAAGCTCATACAGATTTGGAACAACTTGGGGGTGAGTAAATAAATTTTTATTTTTGGGTGTATAATCCCTTTAAATTACGTGGTTTAGGAAACTTAAAGATGGTTCACCTAAAAATAAAAAATTGCTGTTAATTTGTTCAGTAGAACAGTAAAGGAGATTGTTAGCAGAAACCATGGTATATATGTGCAAACAAGGACACTGATACTTAGGGCTGTGTATCACCAACAATGTCACGATACGATATGCATCACGATACTGAAGTCACGATACGATACACATCATGATACTGAAGTCACGATACGCATCACGATACTGAAGTCACGATACGACACACATCACGATACTGAAGTCACGATACGATACGCATCACGATACACATCACGTATCGATACGCATCACGATACTGAAGTCACAATACGATACGCATCACGATACTGAAGTCACAATACGATACACATCACGATACTGAAGTCACGATACGATACGCATCACGATAATGAAGTCACGATACGATACGCATCACGATACTGAAGTCACAATACGATACACATCACGATACTGAAGTCACGATACGATACGCATCACGATAATGAAGTCACGATACGATACGCATCACGATACTGAAGTCACAATACGATACACATCACGATACTGAAGTCACGACGACGATATCGCGATCACGATAATGAAGTCACGATACGATACACATCACGATACTGAAGTCACGATATGATCCGTATCACGATACTGAAGTCACGATACGATATGCATAACGTATCGATACGCATCACGATACTGAAGTCACGATACGATACACATCACCATACTGAAGTCACGATACATAATACACATCACGATACTGAAGTCACGATACGATACACATAACGATAATGAAGTCACGATACGATACGTATCACGATATGGATCAATTTGAAATTACATTTCTTTTGAGCAGAGTTTAGTAACAGTAATATCTGTTTATTGAATAACCAGTATTATAACAGTTGTGATAACTGAAAAACTATTTGTCATTTTTGTCATTAAAAAAACAATGAGTTAAATTAAATAAATAAATTGTCTCAAAAAAAAAAAGCTTGGAATGGCTTGGTTCAATATTGATAATTTTCGTCGGATATATATCAGGTACAATACAAATCTCTTAACTAATGCTGTAAACATGGGAGTCAGTTGTAGCCTACTATAATATTGAAAGTAAAAACTATACTATTCTATTCTATACAAACACTTAAATTACACTCAATTGTTTTTTATAATAATAAAGTTATAATATTAATGTTAGAAATTACATTTGAAATACAAACATTTAAATGGTGGCTGTCATAAAAACTTGCCAGATTAATTCACACATACATTAAAAATTATAATGAATATGACTAACGAGTTTATGGATGCTGGATATGGTTTTGCCGAGGTAGATGTGACGTTACAAGCTGTTTTATTGACGTCTTTCCATGGTTCAAACACTGATTGAGCGATTCCATGTGACATGATACAGATTTCGGTAAGTTGTACTGTATCTTTTGACACACGTTCAGATGTTCATTCATGTTTATTCTGCGCTGTAACTGGTATTACGGCAGAAGAGAAGATCAATTCATGTGCCGCTTCTCTTGAGCTGAACTGCGCCAGAGCGCCAAAACGGTATTTATGTTTTTAAATTTCAAAATAAAATGGACGTAAAGACTTTGTTTTATATCAGTAGTAATACAGCACAAAGATTATTGCAATTTAATGGATGGGAGGCGTGCCACAATGTTCCGTCCATTTATCAACTGAAAACAGGATGACTATTCTTTTAATTTTAGAATAGATATCGGTTCGTAAAAATATTTTTTACCCAGCCCTAAATTATAGTGTCATTTATAGTGACACTGAAGCGTGTCAACAATGCTCAATGACTAAACAAAACTTAAAACATAAAAGTAATTTACTTAATACTCTTATACATTTTCAATGTCTCGCACTGTTGCTCGCATTGCTAAAATTGGCACCACTTGACGTCACGTGATAATTGGTTCGATTCAAAAGCACAGTATCGATATGGCAGCTGGTGTATCGATACGCGCATCATTAGGAGTTCATGATGATGTATCGTTGTATCGATATTCTGAGCACAGCCCTACTGATACTACAGCCGTACGTCTGATCACGACCGCAATGACACAATGGATTATTCTGATACACAGAGTAAGTTAATAAATAGACTGACAATTCAAAGAATGGGCAAAAAATGAACTGCTTTATTCTTTCTGTGTTAAACTGATGTGTGTTGTTTGTTTAGAGACTGTAGTGTTCTCAAATGTATTGAAAATATCCTTAGACCTTTTAAATGTTCTTCCGTGTTTCTCCCTCGTCTTGGCAGTTGTTATATAGGGCTAGATTTTTAAAATGCTTAAGGTGCCCTCAACTCAACTGAGTGTGTTGCAGGTCTGTGTATTATTGGTTGTTGTCTCCCCACAGCATAATTTTGTGTGGCTTTGCAAACCTGTATTAACTCTAGTGTGGAATTTTTCTACAATATTCACTCATGGCAGTAAAATAGGGCCTAGTTAATCTACTGCAGTATTCCTCGCTCAATCAGTAGAAAATGTGATTAACACCTGGTCATGCATAAGGAGAAAAAAAATACCGTCATATAACATGAAACTGGTATAATTTAGAAAAATACCGTGATATAAATTTTTGGTCATACCGCCCAGCACTACGTGCATTGTTGGCTTATTAAGCATAATCGGGTTAAGAACATGCATGTAAACGCAGTCAGTGTTTGCAGCCACTGGGCTATAATAATACTCATAGATGAAGACCTTAGGGGTGTCGAAATTAATCGTTTCTACGATGCATCGCGATGCAGACGAGGACGATTCGGTATTGGTTCAGTAATAGACCATAACCGATTCTACTGTACTGACGCTTTTCTGACGTCATTTGTCATGTACGTGCTTTGTCGCGGAAGCATACAATGGCAGAGAGAGGCGAGATGCAATTGCAAGTAATTAAAAATGCTACTTTAAAAGCCGACATCTGGGCACATTTCAGCTTTTATGAACAACCTGGTAAGCACGACCTGGAGAACACTCGCGCTGTGTGGAAATCAAAGATTTATCAAAACAATTTCATTTACACTTATTTGCACTTCACTATTATATAAATGTATCTCCACAAAATGATGTGAATCTTCAATTCCCGCACTATACACTGTCAGAAAAAAGGTACATTGCTGTTACTGGAGCGGTACCCTAAGGTACAAAACCGAAAAGGTATTAATATGTACCTTTAAGGTACTGATATGTACCATTTAGGGGTGAGTAAGGTACAAAGATGTACCTTTTCACTTTTGTACCTCAGGGTACCGCCCCAGTGACAGCATTGTACCTATTGTACCTTTTTTTTCAGAGAGTGCATGCAGATTTATTGGAGTTCACGTCACCGAAAACAACAGATATGAGCTGCATTTTATTGATCATCAGCTAATTTCAAAATCAAAGACCGCAAAAATAGAGAGCACGGCAACAGCACTGGTAAGATCATTCAGTTTCTTTACTTTTAATGAATATGATTATATTTTGAGCATAGGTAGTTTGTGCGTTGGCTTGATGAAGAGATGCGCAGCTGCCCGTCTGTGGCGATGTGTGCTTCAGTAGCGCTGTCATATCGGGCTATAACATGTCATATAGCCCATGACACACTCTCACACGTAAAAATTTTTTTAGCATTGTTGCAAGGAGTAAAATTTACATATGTGGTTTCAACAACCAGATGCATTTAGACTTGTAATGCTGCCCAGACCACCTCCTGTGGCTTTTAGTATTTTGTGTATTTGTTCTGAATGCTCCTGTTGTCTTCTGTGCCCAGACTTGAGTTTTGCTTGATAGAAGCGTGTTTTCTTTGAGCAAAATTTTGGTAAAATTAAAGGTTCAGTTCATATAACTGACTGACAAAATTGTATACATGAGGATGCAGTGCATCGTCAACGCATTGTGATATTGAATCGATGGCATGATAATCGTAATCGAACCGAACCATGAGACCAGTGTAGGTTCAAACCCTTAGAAGACATGAGACGTGGTTGTGTATGATTTGGCAATAGGGGACAGCCTATATACACTGGCCAAAATCAGGCCGACTCCACCAATTTTTTAACCATGTTTTAAAATTATCGAGAGGTCGGTAGGTGCTCATAAAGTGCTCGGCTCTGCTCGTAATTCCTCTCACACAATGTGAGCCTTGACCATACAAGCATTAAAAGATTTCCATGCGATTTCTCCAGAGAGCGAGAGAAAATAAATAAATAAATCACACCGTGTGCGCCCAGCTTTAGTCGTTGACTTGCATTATATGAATCACCAAGGCCCACAGTTTCAGCACAAAAGTCTTCTTTACTGTTCTACTGAAGAAACAATTCATCAACATCTTGGAAGGCCTGGGGTTGAGTAAATTAACAGCAAATATCCCTTTAATTGCCAAATACAAAGTGCACATAAAATCACTGCAACATCCATTATGTGTCTTAATTTGATTGCCCCACCCAAGCTTGAAGTAATCAACCAAACAATCTAAATCCATAGCGCACTGATGTGACAACTCGGATGACACACACTGGCTTATAAAGTGAAAAACTCATCTTTTGATCACACACAATAAAAACCACCTCACGCCTTCCACAGCGGAACTAGTTTTGTTTATATTTCCACCTGCATTGCCCATCTGTTCACGGTTTCTGACCAGAGCTCTGCCGTGTAACATGAGGCTACTAGAATGGCACTCGCTGTAATCGGAAGCATGGGCACACAAACACACACGCCGGTTTAATACTACACCAGCGGGGTCACTCAGACAGTGTACGAGCATGCCGAACCGTGTGCGTGCCCACCGCACACTCGTTAGGGGAACTCTGCGACGGCATGTCAACAGATGGTGCTTATAAACAGAAGGACTTGGAAAGAACGCATAAAACGATCCAAATAAACAACTGAAACGAACTTTAACAAGGACGAGGACACGAATGTTCTCTTCAGATGCAGAATTAGTGTGTTAATTGGCTTCAAACTTCGAATCTCCACGCCAGCCCTAACCGATTCCACCATCAGTCATATGGACGCTACTTCACACTTTCAATGACTCACGCTTTCAGAAATCTGCTAATTAGATACTCGTTCCCTAAGGACTTCAAGTCTTGAGCGAATCAACATCGCTTAGGCTCGATTCTGATGTCTACTGACTTAGCACAAGTGCTTAAATTTAGCATGTCTGCTGCAATTGGATAGTAACGTCCTGGCTGTCTATAGGGGCCGCTTGCTTAATACCTCACTGACAACAACACTGAGAGGCAGCTGCATTGACAGACTGCTAATTAACCTTATAAGACCATTCAGAGAAAGCAGAGCATGTGGGTGGAAGCTCAGTTAGATCTGTGGCCGTAACCTCACTGTGAGCTTGAAGAACAATCTGAGCATGCTGGAGACGTGCTAGTTCATTATATTTCACCCAAACCCCCACAGACGTTTCACTAGATACAGCTCTTTATGTAAAGCAGCAACTTTGTGGCACACAACTGAACTCAAGACTCAACTTACAATCGATTCCAATAGAGTTTGACGTTAACAAGTTGATAAACTATTGATAGTCTAAAGGAATAAAAACTACATAGCATTCACAAATATTGGGTACAACTCTATTTTAAACACATTTTAGGACTGCACAGTTTGGGGGAAATCTCTAATTGCGCTTTTAAAGGTTTATTCTTTTTTTTGAAAAGGTTACAGGTTTATTTACCTTTATTCTGGAGGAAAACTGTAAGGAGAACTTAAAGCTTCTCTTTGGTTGACAACAACCAATTAATAATTATAGGGCCCTATGATTTCCACAATGCAGAAAATGTGGAGGAAATCGCGGAATCCAGTCATAAAAATGGGATTTTACTGTATAGCGTGGAATTTCACGGAATTTGTCAAAATTATCATCATACCAAACACAGAAATTCGAAAGGTCCTCACGGCAACCTGTCAGAATAAAAGTTGGAAAAAACAGTGGCAGAAATAGAATGTTTCAATGTAATAATAATAATACTAACACTAATAATAATAATAGTAAATTATAATTAAAACTTAAATAAATTAAAAATTAAAATTTCCTCCATGTTTTCATTTTAAAAGTAAAACTCTGTTGTGCAGCACTTCTTTACAAAAAAAGTTTGCTTAATTTCATATGATTGAATGATAAATTAAACTAATGTTTTATACCTTTGTTTGATCGCCAGAACAATTAAAATACATATTTTAGGTTTCTATTCTAATTTCTGTGTTTTCTAAAATTTAATTATCCATTACAATTGAGTCCAGAAAAACTGTAATGGAAAAAAAACAAACAGAATTTGGCAAAAAAATAAAACGGATTTCATAGTGCCCAGTAATTACAGTTTTAGTTTGATTAGTCATACAGATACAGCCCTATTACACTGAACTATTTTTATTGAAACGCACACTTCTTCAATTCAACATTACATCAACATTGTTTTTTTTAGCTCGGCCCAGTGCATTGCCTTCTCTATGAAGAATACTTAGAATTTGGACAAAACTAAAACAAAGATTGCTGCTTATCATCTTGAACAGCTTTTTTGTCCATGATGTTTTAAGATTCTGTCTATCCAGGGAGCTTACTAGGTTTCAAAACAAAGATATTACCTTGTCTTTTCAACCAATAACACGAAGTAAACCAACAATGCCATGGTTCAGACCACAGTTCACAACATTAGCCCTTCCAGAAGCACTCACAACATCCACATTAGCACATCACAGTGGTGCGTATTGATTTCTGGCTGCCGATGAGCATCAGCGTTTTTTCCACGAGCGTGCTGGTGGTTTCGGCATCAGCAGAAAGCGTAAGGTGCTTCCTGCTTCGCCAGGCACCCACAACCTCTCTGACATCCTCTCTCAGGGGATCGCGGGCCAGATTTAGTGAAATATTTAGAGCATGTGAAACTGTTGTGCCCTACCAAAAATAGACTGAGGTACGAGACGTGAAGCACCATCTTTGTTCTGTAAAATTGCATGTGTGCATCATATCTGAATGATTCAAACATTCATGTTAGTTTCATTGCAATTGACCCAGAGAGTACAGCATGTTTCAAAAAGGAAACACCAAGCAAGCCAGCTGTGAGTCACATCTTTTTGTATGTTACGCACTTCACAGAAACAACTGAAGTGCATGACGTGCTTAAAAGGAAAACCCAAAAATGAAAATTCTGCCATTTTTGTTGTTCCAAACCCACAGGCCATTTATTCCGTGGAACACGAAAGAAGATTCACACAGCTCTTTTCCACACAATGGTTTACAGTGACCATGTCTGTCAAGCTTCAAATAGATAAAAAAAAAAAAAAAAAAAAAAAAAAGACTCAAAATAAGTCCTCTAAAATTGTACGAAAGTTTCCTGTGAGGAACAGACTAGAGCTTGTCACCAGACCAAGCTCAATTTAAGATTGAACATCGGTCTGGGGAGTCTGCTCTGTATTTTCTACTGCACAAGAGGCATGATTGACAAGCATAATTCAAATGACTCTGTACGCAACTGGACAGTCCTTCAACCAATCAGACCACAAGAGGCGTGATCAACGGGCAATATTCAAATGACTCTATACACTATTAGATAGTCCTTCAACCAATCAGATCACAAGAGGTGTGATCAACGGGCAATATTCAAATGACTCTATACACTATTGGATAGTCCTTCAACCAATCAGACCACAAGAGGTGTGATCAAAGGGCAACGACCCATCACTATCTGTCATCGTGTTAAACCCACCAATAGCGCGCCAGATGGATAAATCAGTCTGTGATTGGTTCCCGCAAAAGTGTAACAGAAACAGTAGAAATGAATGTACAGGTTTCCAGACTGAGCTGCAGGGCGAAATCAAATCGCCGGCTGATTAGGCTGGGTTTACCCAGTCTAGACTAGAGCTGGATATTGACACAAATTTCATGATTCTATACGATATGATTTCGATTCACAAGCTTGCGATTCAATTCCATAATTTGGATATATATCAGGTACAGTAAATGGCAAATTTTCTCAAGAAAAAAACTGCAATGAATATACAATATACATATTTAGCAAAATGCTCCTCTCTAGAATAATTTTTCTGGCTAACTATCGAGTTTGTGGACACTGAATGGCTTTTCTGAGGTAAATGTAAATTACGTGACATGTTTACAAGCTGTTTTATTGACGCCTTTCAGATTGAGCGATTACACGGATTTCAGTAAGTCGCACTATATCATTCAACATACCTTCTGATGTTCATCCATGTTTATTTTGTGCTATAACTATAACAATATGTCGACTTTGTTTCACATTAAAAGTAACTATTTCTTCGTTGTATCAATGTGTGCTCGGCAAGACCGTTTTGTGCTTGAGCGCCACCAAGTTGTGTTTTACTGTAACTTCAGCAGCTCCAGGCACGTGAACAAAAGCGCTGATCTCATTGGTCGGACAGTTTTAACGCGGCGCATCAAAACAAAAAAACAAACCCAAGGCGTTTTTTTTTTTTAAATGACGCTTTTACATCTGCCGTTTTACGTGTCGGTGTGCACACTCACATTAGCGCCCTTTGTTTAGTCACAAGGCGTTAAACGTCAGTGATAAACGCGCACGAAAATCTTCCATGTGAACAGGCCTTTTTTAGCACTTAAAGGAACTGTATGTAAGATTGTGGCCAAAACTGGTACTGCAATCACTTTCAAATTACTGTAGAGCGGTGTATCCCCTCTCCCCTTCCCCCCTGACTCAAGGTTGCTAGATAGGCTGCAGGATCCCACGTAAGCTGCTACAAGGAGCTTCCAATGGCAAGTGACGAGTCCTACACAGTACGTTTTTTTTTCTTTTTTTTCTGTTAATTATGTTTATGCTTCACGAAAGATGTTTTGTGAAGTAATTATGTATCGCAAAACTTTACTAATGGCGATTAGCCAAATATAATTGTAAATATGAACGCTCGTATGTGACAGTGTATTGTTAGAACGGTAAGTTAGCGGTTAGTCTAACTTGTAACGGTAGGTATCTGTCATTAACGTAAGTACAAGCACAAGCCTAAGTCACTATGTGTAACAGATATCAAAGATACAGCTTTTCATTTAGCTATAAGTGAAAGCGACCAGCTGTATTTTTTAAGTTACCCTGCAGTACACGCCCATAACGCTAAAATATGTGATCTGAAAGATTACAAGACATTATTGTACATACATATACTATTTTTGGCTGTAGAATTTGCTTGAAAAACAAGTAATAATAGGCTACAATGTGCTTTTCATTGGTGTAATGGACGTTAATAGCTGAAGAGACAAGCGTTTTTGTCATAAGTAGGCTAACAAATAACCAACACATTTGCCACAGCGAGTATATAACGCCATGTCGGCGTTCAATATCACCAATGGCTATCACAGGGTTGTTTTCAGTGCCATCAGAAAATATTGACATTGTCACAACGTTTTTCTGATTCATAACTTTTAGGTTTCGTAAAGTTAGACATTTTTTATCCAAAAAGTTTGTAGCTGCAGCTGTGGTAACTAGAGCAGAGCTGGCAACCCAGATGCCAAAACACTACTGACTCAGTGATACAAGTCAGTGATATAAGTATTTTAAATTAACATGATTTCTTAATGTCTAGTGACATATCAGGGTCATTTTATGATTAATTGAAATACATTTCTTACATACAGTTCCTTTAAAAGACAATTTCTTTAAAAAAAAAAAAAATATCTCCCTTTGCGTCATAATTTCTCCCTTTGCGTCATAACTTTGAGCGTCATAATTTTGCAGATGTTGTTTATGCTCAGCAACATTACACAGTAAAGTTAAAACGTGGAGCTCATAATCAAGGACCACTTTAAAAATCGATATTGATTTATAAAAATGAGAATCGATTAAAATTGAGAAATCAATATTTTTACCCAGCCCTAGAACAGACCAATTTTTAAGCTGTAGATCTCAAAATATGGCGCAAATTAGATGCCGTTGGTTATTGACGTCAAGCTTTATATGAGTCCCATACTTGATGTGAGATCTTTGATGTTGGATACTTTTGGCAGATAATTTAAAATGTTACATTTAACTTAGTTTATTATTTGCATCATACTGTATATGCATCATATTTTATTATTACGTTATAACACTTCCAAAGAATTGGAATGTAGCACACAAGTTGTCCAAACTACTTTTATGGAGTTTTTTTGTCCTTTTTGGAGCTTGTCAGACGTGGTCATTGTGAACATCACTGTGAAGCTGAGTAAATAATGGCAGAATTGTCTACTGCTTTAATGCAAGATAAAACCATGAGCAAACCTGAATCATGTAGAGTTGAGCGATGCGGTACTCCTCGACGCTCATGGGCATGGGGATGCGGTACTCTTTGATCAGCATGATGGGCGTGGAGCGGGGCTGGGGCTGGAAACGCTCCGCTGGGTCAGGGGCAAATCCACCAGGACGGCCCTTAGCTCGAGTTCATCAGAGAGAAGGAGCCGAGCTCATTCTCAGACCTGGGGAGAAAACACAGACAAATCAGACACCGACGGTTGTCCAGGGGATCACTTTTGAGATTTGTTGTATAATATGGTTCTTCAGAGAAAATATCAAAACCGCATAAATTTAGCAAGATTTGCTTAAATGCTTAAAACAAACATTTCTATGAAAGTCTTAATGTAAGTTTGCTTCTTGAGTACATTTATGTTGTTTGAAGGATGTTGAGATATATTTACAGCAAAACAAAACAAAAATGCTGATTAATAAAATGACTTGAGATTTTAAAGGCTGAACTGCTTTTATCAGACAACGTGTCTTTAAAAAGCAGCGGTCAGTGTGAAAAAATGGCATGTCTACAGATAAAAAAATTATTAATAATAATATCTTATATGTGTTGATATATAGAAATAAAAAAACTAATTGCACAAACAGAACTATATGTGTGTGTGTGTGTGTGTGTGTGTGTGTGTGTGTGTGTGTGTGCGTGTATAAAAACAGTGGTAAAGCATCTTTAAACTGAAACGCATATTAAAAACTATGTATTTCTCTGTTTACAAAGTAGCATATTCCATATTACTTCATAATCCGTCACAAAACCCAAAACTAACAGATGTTCTGTATAATCACACAGGCATTATGTATTCAGACATAGTGGTCTGAAACACATCCAGCGCAACCAACTCGCGACTAATAAATACAGTGTTACTGTATGGCAGAAGTGCTGTAATGGAATCCAACTGTCCGCAAATGACATCTATGCAAGCGGTTTCCAGGAACAAAACACAAGGGGCCTCGTTTTGACCTTCGGCTGCCGTAAGAAACGTAAATCCACCTGCTGATGACAGAGGTCCGGCAGACACCGTAACTCTCCTGCAGTTCCACAGGGTGCGTCACATGACACAGGCCGCTTAGTGTAAGACGGATTATCCACAGACAACTTACCCAACTCTTCCCTGAGAGGTAAAGCGGTCAGCTGAGCGTGTGTGAGCAGAAAGGTGAGCTGGTGTAAACACAAACACCATAAGACTCATAAACAATCACCAACCATCGACTAAGCAACCATCTCAGGGCTCCCAAGAGGGGCCATGTTAGGTGCAACAGCTGTCAGAGCTAAAAATGGCATCCATGACGAAAAATATCTTGCTATTTGGTCTATAAATAGCTTGTATGGCTCGGTTACGTCACGCACACTTGCAGTAAAAAGGTTTGCACTGTGATTGCGCTGTCTTGCTCCTGGTGAAAAGGAAGCATTCAACACAATTACAATAGATTGGCTGGACCCTCGACGAGTCTCTAAAAATAGTAACAATAATCAAAGGCTCACAAAAGGAAAGGTTAGAGACCAAACTACTGTTTATCACCACTGCCTCATTCCAAGATACTCCAAAGCATAGGTATTACTACAGAAAATTATAAGACATAGTTCACCGAAAATTGTAAATCGTCATTGTTTACTCGCCCTCATGTTGTTACAAACCTGCATTTTATTTTGAATTAAAAAAAAAAATTAAATAATAATAATTATAAATAATTGAATTTATAATTTAGATGCTACAAGTACACTACCATAATAATATTACGAAAGATTTCTATTTCAAATAAAAGCTGTTTTTTGAACTGTCTATTCATCAAAAAATCCTAAAAAAATGTTTTATCTTGGCTTCCACTAAAATATGAAGCAGCACAGCTGTTTTCAACAATGATAATAGTAATAATACATATTTCTTGAGCAGCAAATCATCATGAGACATGATGTGTCATATGTGACACTGAAGACTTTCAGGTCAATGTATGCATTCATTGAATGGAACAGAACAGCTGAGATATTCTGCAAAACATCTCCTTTTGTGCTCCAAATAAGAGAAAAAAAAGTCAGGTGCCGGTTTGGATCGACAGAATCTAAATTAATGATATCAAATACAATAGTTCAGTGTTTTAGAAAGGACATCCAAAGTAAAAACAGAAGTATAATAACATTATTGCATTTATTCTCTTTTCACATATAAATATTCAGAATTTTTGTCATTCTACCACAGGACAGGCAATAAAAGGGCACAGCTGGAAGTGATTGTCGAGACCAGGAACAAGCCTGTAATGGTCACCGCTGGTGAGTCACAGCTTCCAGCACTGGTGCAACTAGGTCAGCGACCCCGAGCATTGCAGCTAGACCTGAAATATCAGCCAAATGCATCATGAAGGCCTAAGACGTTCTGCTGCATGCCATAGACAGATGCCACAATACAACACTGACAAAGCCTGCTTCCTTAAACAGGCATCTACCTATTCTTCAAAGAACATTACGGATGACATCTTCACTCCCACTGAAACCAGTTAGTCTGGATGCCACACCACGGCCGTCACCGGTCCCCTACAATGGATTTTTAACACAAACCACAAGCACTATGGAATTAATTTGTGTCAGACGACACAACACTGACATATGTGACTATGGAGAGGGATTTTCAGCGCATTATCTTCCCATTTCTCACCAGCTGGTTAAAATGATACTGTACTGCATTCGAGCAGGTGTTGTCATCGATCTGTAACGGCAAAAAGACATGCACTGCAGTTCACATCAGATGCAATTTTACATAATTATGTTTTCTAAAAATTCCTCCCGTTGGCAAGTGTCTACAGTGCCTATAAGAGGACAGTTCCCTACTGAGACTGCTTGTGTCCAAACAAACACACATACGGACACCACAATCCAATATCTTTTTTAAGCACATCTCGGAAGCTAAATGCAAAATACAGGAGAGTGTGAGCGACTAAAAAGGGGGCAATAACATTTAATGGCGTATTAATTACCATACAGCATTAGATGAGAAATGGAAAAAGGCAATTGCTTGTTTGTGTCAAGTGTCCACATGGTAATCTTGCATATCATAATTTAGGGTCAAATTTCAACAGGCTTTTTGACCTAGCAGAGAACCTGTCTGTATCTAAATATAAACATATGAGGAAACGCTGTCTGAGCTAACAGTATTTGTATTGTACACCCTTAAAAGATTTTTTCCCCCCTCAACCTCCATCTTAATACGTCAAGGCGTGTATCAGTTAAATTGCGAGGTGATGTGAGGCTGTTAGGGTCTTAAGAACGCCAAAAATCACAGCCGGTACATCACAGATGAATTTGCATGTGAAAATCCTGTGGGATTCATGAGCATTCCATTAGAGACTCGGATCAAAAACAGGAAAACAAAGCATGCAGATTGAAATCTCCGTCCCCTCAAAAAACACCTGTTTATCAGTTGCGTCGAGAAGCAGGCACTGAGATTCAAGACGTCTGTCCAAGCATAGGCGTTTTACCTGTTAGATGGCGCTTATCATGCTGTCTATCCAACTGATCCGATCAATGGACAGAAAGCCGCCAGTCCACATCTCATTCCCAAACAGAAGCATTCTAGCATCCTGCCACCATTGCTGTGCTTTTTTATCCTCTGGTCTGAATGAAGATGTCATCGAATGCTGCCAGCTGAATCATCGTGTAAACATGAAGGGGGAAAAAAAAAAAAAATGTATCTCTTTTTTTTTTATCTCCTTCTCACTTGCAACCTTTTTCCTCTGCCGTTTCGCCTGTATCCACCTCTTGTGGGGCTATAAAGCTCTGTTGCCATGGAAATGCAAAAGGCTGTTGTGAGATTGGCTGGAGGTGGTGTGATGAAAGCGGCTCAGAGACGGCCCACTAACTGCTGTGCTCATGAGCGGCCCCGCCCCCTCCTGTTTGCATTCGCTCTTCCAAACTGACTGATAGCTATTAGATTCAGTCATCTGCGGCTTAATATGAGTGCAGGTCTGTCAATAAGCATTATGCAGCATCAATGGAATAAAAGAAAATGAATGATGGAAAAATTAACAGGGAGGAGTCATTGAAACTGACATAATGACACCAACCTCATAAATTGACTCAAGCCTTTAAACATTTTGCCAATTCCTGCACAGATTTTGGAGGGAAATCTGCGGAATTCTGTGGTTTAAGCTTAAACATGGTGAGGTTAACATTTAAAACACTGCGTACTACACTCTCATTAGTAGCTGATCGCATAATTAAATCATAATTAAATCAAACACACAAGGGAACGGGGAATGCGTTGATGTTTACCAATGACGGCTGATCCAATTTTGTGGAATTCTGCAGGCATTAATTCTGATCTGCCAGTAACTTTATACATTTCAATACTTCGGAATCAGATTAATTATTATTTACACTTGCAATGCAACATACACTTTGGTATCATTGCAATTTCCATACTATCCATCCTAAAATAGTATGCATGCTTTTTTGAGCTAATAATACTCACAATTAGTGGTCAGATGATGTTTTTAATAGGGGTGGAACAGTTCTTGGTGTAAAAAAAAACAAAAAACAATCGAACCGTACGGTTCTCCAACCACGGTTCGGCACGCAACTGCACTGTGGTTTCTATAATATGATTTGTTGAAAATAACAACGTGTAAAACAGACAGACAGAGTTAAGCTAATGTATGTTTCTGTCGATGGATACACATTCTGGCTTCCCAATACATTACAACAACAACGATCAAAAAGCGTGGACTAAACAGAGTGTGTATGCTCGACCATGACCCAGTCATTTACACTGTCATCACCCGGGTGTTGATAGCACGCGAGCACAGGTGAGACCTGAACAGAACACATTGCTATTTGTGTAAAACTTGTCAATTTAAACATTCAAGAGCAAGACACGAAAGAGAACTTGTGCGCGCTAAGAAAAGATTTGTGTGTGTGTGTTTATGTGTGTGCACTCATCTGAAGCACGCACACGACTCGTAGCAGACAGTGCGCAAATATTGAGTTCTCTTTCAAGTCCTGTGTTCGAACGGACAAATTCACACAAAAATTATGTCAACATGCCCGTCTTGGTGAGTAATCCTAGTAAACATAGTAGGTTATGTCTTAAGTAAAACGCAAACAGTTGAGAAAGACATTATTTCTTAAAGGGAAAGAAGCCTTTTCCTGCTGTCTGTGTTTTTAATGTTAATCAAACAACAAACTGTTCTTGACCAAATAACCTTTGTAACTTCAATAATGATTCATCTTTATTTCATCTATACAGTAAAGATTATAATATGCAATGTTATTTTATATTTGATTATTTTATATGCATCTTTGCTCTATAGTATGTATTTGTGTTGTTGCTTGTAGTTTGATTGTTCTTATTTTGTTTATTTTTATTTGACAAATGTCCTAATTACCCTGAACATAGCACATACCGGACCGTACCGAAACCATGACCCTAAACCGTGATAAAAACCGAACCGTGAGTAATTTGAACCGTTCCACCCCTAGTTTTTAATGACAAATTTCAATATCGAGACAGGAGGGATCATTTTAGTGATTTTTTTTAAAGTTAAAAGAGTAGTTCACGTTAAATGAAAATTAGCCCATTATTTACGATTTACTATCAGGATAACCTAAATGTGCCATAATTTAATAATTTAGGCTATATCATTATTATTATTATTTGCTAGGGGTGTGACCAGACACTTATCTCACGAGAACGAGACAAGATTTTTACATAGTATTTTTAATAAATCCTCAATGACGAAAAATAGAAAATAGTTTGCAGGTGCTTTTGAAATGTTTGAACTCGTCATCTTGTAATGAATGTCATTTCAGTTCTACTTTCTGAGTATGAGTTATCATATACAGTAAAAGACAACAAGCACTGTGAAGGTTTTGCCCAAAAGAACTCAACTGACTGGCTTCTCTCCTGTATGATCGTCTCTTCAGGCCTTAGAACTGCACTTTGACCTCCTAACTGAACTCCTTCCCACAAATTGATCATAGATATTAAGTGCAAATCAAAGTGCTCAATATTCAAAGTGCAAATACAGACCACATTTTTCTTCAAGCAAGATACAGAGCTAAGAGATGGTTACAACTAGATAGCTTTTATATTGGGAGATATTCGCGTGCCTCAGGGAGTCGCTTTCAAACAGCAGTAACTTACTTTAAATCGCGTTTGAATGTGCGAATCTGTTTATATTCACTTTCACAAACGTGCATACTCTGTGAACAGGGAGAACATTTTAAACCTCTGCCACGGTCTAGTCCATTAACATGTAACACACACTCGTAACACGCGCTCAATGCTTCACTAACACGTAACGCGTGTGTCTTCTCGTCAAGTGATCAGTGCTGCGCAATATGCACGACTCAAACAGCTCGTGTTGAATGAGCTGATGGAATTGAAGCGACTGTTATGATTATCCACCTGAATTAAATTGTTTTTATTTTTATTAAAAGCAAAACTAGAGTGGAGGCGTAATGTGAACGTAGCATTGGCATATTCTATCCTAGCTTCACCCTCACACTCCGTCATGAAAATACGACGCGAGACAGCTTTTCACCTCGCCGAGAAATCTTGTCACAGTTTAGTCTCGCGTGGCACGAGATCTCATCACGCCCCTATTATTCGCCCATCCTGCACTCAACTTGAGCCACTGAAAAACCTGTTGGTTCAACCACTAACCACAATCCCTTGTCCTACAGAAGTGGAATTTGTACTGGGTCTCTTTACAAAAATATGATGAGGAATTTGAGCTGAAGCCACCACTGCTGTACTGTCTTACAACACTTAGTATGTACTTTCCAATCACAAGTAAGGTACATTCATCTAGTGTTCAGTAAAAGACCAACCAAAGAGATCTTTTTACCTCATATTTTATCACTAGGTCTTAAATTGCAAAAGATATCTGGACAGAAGCCATCTGGCTAGTTTGTTCTTGAGAACATTGTGTTCTAATGTTTAACCCAACTACAGACATTAATAGCCACTTTGTTTTACTTTAAAAAGTGACCTTCAGATCAGCTTGAGCTCATCTCATTCTGTTATTAATCTTTCAAAACTTTTAAAGGATTATTTGCATGCACCACAAATTTCCCTCAAACATCTGAGAGAGCATGTTCTTGTTTAACCAATGCAAAGGTTGCACTGGAAAAACTTGCATAATAATATATGCCACCACAATTCACTTTAATGAAAACTATCAATGATGAATATTGGCTCACTAAAGCCATGCTGCGGTTCCCAGAAACACATCGACCTCTGAGATTAATTCACTTAAACAGTGCTAATGTGAGGTCGGCCCGTAGATTAGATATGCGTGACATTTCATATGGCGCTGCCTTAAGCTGTGCAGGGAAGCTAAGAGCTCTTCATTGATTTCTTTAAGGTTGGCGTCCACGACGATTGGGCATCTCGAAGCGGTGTGCAATTACAACAATACATCAGGTTAGTTAGTCAGCACAGCGCTTCCAGACATCCAATTTCATACGGAATGCCTACAGGAGGGAAACTGAAAACTATTATGATAACAAGATGATGACGTAGCTAAATTCATCTGGCATAAAACTAATAAACACTATTTATTTCAATAATTACTTGGTAACTCTTGAAGTAATGGTTACTTAAAAAAATAATAATAATGATATAATGATAGCCACATGCCACTGTTTTAACTGATTAATATTTTATTTTAAAATGATCACATTAAATAGTTTCTTTAATATCAATACAACCATTCAAAAGTTTGGGGTCAGTAAGTTTTTATTCAGCAAGGACGTATTAAATTGATCAAAAGTGACAGTGAGTGGACTGTTTTCAACACTGATAATAATAAGAAATGTTTCTGGAGTAATGACGCTGAAAATTCAGCTTTGATCACAGGAATTAATTACATTTAAAATATAATAACATAGAAAACGGTTCTTTTAAATTGCAATAATATTTCACAATATTGCTGTTTTTACTGTACTTTTGAACAAATAAATGCAGATTGGTGAGCAGAAGAGACATCTTTCAAAAACAAAAAAAATCTTACTTTTGAGTAACTAAGTTCTTAAAGAATTGTTGCAGAGTTTAAGCAGTATCATGAATCGTCGCTTTTACCACTTTTGTGACAACCACACCTAAAACCTTAAAAGAAGTAGTATACATGTCTCACTATGAGATGTTCAAAAACAGGAAGCATGTTGGGGACTTTGGGTATGTTTGACATTTCACATCCTTCTAGCCGACCTGCGACGGAGCCTGTTGTGTTCAGCACCAAACACCACTCATCTGTTATCCCGGCATCAGCAGGTTTCTGTTAACAGACCCGTCTATCTAGCAACGGCAATTTGTTAAATTTAATTGATCTGGCGTCTCAACGCTGCCGACATAACGCAGACACAGGAGTCTGACACTTGCTGGCTCTGAAGGCGCATGACCCACGTCACTAGTCCAGTGTAACTGCTGAACACGGCAAAATAAAACAGGACTTTTAAATGCAATGGTAAATCCATGAGCACACAACGGTGACAAAGGACTTCCTTCTGTTTCCTTCTTTGCTTTGGACAGACTGAGTAACAGGACAAAGAACAAGGGAGTGTTCTGAATATTACAACTGTTGGCTATTGAGATAAATAGTCTTGTACAACTTGATAGAGGAGAATAAAAGGGGTTATTTGATACGGGCATTGCCATAAGAATTAACACCATTATCTCATTTGTAGATGTCAAAGGTTAAATCTAATTCCTTATAAATGAAAGAATTAGCAGTACCTGCTAAGATTTTAACAAACCTTCAGTAAATTGAATGTGTCTTGTTGAGATATATTGTTGTGCTTGCTAAGTGATCACAATTACGATTTCTACTTGGTGGACAACAAAACAAGTGAAAATTATTTAGATATATCTTTTAAATGGAAGTCTAAAGAACAAAATATCACAAAAACCAGAGGGAAACCACTAGGGATGTGCACGAGTACAGGGACGTGACAGCGACAAACGATCATGAAAATGAAATCAGAAAAGTGAAACTATGGATTTGAAATCACTTTGATTATGAAAATACGTGCAAGATGTGCAGCTGCCTAACATAATGAGAACACTATTCAGTTTCAGCTCAAATGCAATGCCCAACATTACTGACTATGATTGGGTTATTTGAGACAGGTCATATTCCTTTTAGATGTCTCTTTTTTTGATATTAATCATCCAATAGAATTTTTTTTTCATCTTATTTTTTCAATCGTAGGCCTATTATTTAGTTAACTCTTTCCCTGTCAGCGGAAAAAAGAAAGAATAGAGCCTCTGCTTTTAAGTTAAAAAAAATATTCTAGCTTCATGCAATCGTTTTTATCAACACTTGAATGTAGATCATTTCATTTAAAAAAGCAACATTTTGAGCAAAAAGCAGAGAAAAGACTACGTCCAAATCTGATTCAGAATGATGATCAAAACACAGATGGAGTAGATCAGAGTCCATCAGCACCCCCAAAGCTTCACAGTGCTATAGCTCGTGCTGGGTCGACATCTCATGCAGTAACATTAGGCAGTTTTGATTTATATGCTGTTTAATGTTGATGATCGTGTTAATTTTCATGTGCAAAAGTAATGCTTACATCACTTGTTTCTGCTTCTTCACTGCGTTTTGAACTGGAGATTTTGTTCTCTTTCAGAAGATGTGTAATAGCGCCCCCTACAATTTAAGAGTGAACACATGGATTGAACAGTGCTTCAGCGCGTTGTTACGAGAATAGTGCATCCACAACGAGAGAAACATTTTCTAGCTAGCACGTAACTTGCATTTGCATCCTTCTGTGCAGATACAAGTTGTAACGTTACGTTTTTGTTGTGTATCTTATCTATCTAGGACAGGGATTTTCAAACTTTATGATGCCAAGGATCCCCAAATATGACAGACCTTTTATGAGGGACCCCCTTCCTAAAATCCATCTATATATTTTTATGTATGAAAAAACATTTAATCTGTTAGATAAATAGTAAGTGTGACATTATAAGTACAACATATTGTTTAAAAACTGTCTATACTTGATGTTGGATGTACAAACCTGAAAAACTTTTTCTATTAAAAATGATTTGTATAAGCAACTTACACAATAAATGTATGTAAGCAGCTTACGTACTGCGTTAAGAATACCGCCTTACAACCCCAGTGAGCGAGATAAAGGGGACTATAGTGAGAAAAACTCACTAAAGATACAAAGCAAACATATTATACGGCAAGAAATGTTTGGTACACATTATTTTTGCTTTGTCTTTTTATTCTCTGAAATTTTCTGGGGACCCCTTAGAACCTTCTGGAGGACCCCTGGGGGTCCCCGGACCCCAGTTTGAAATTCCCTGATCTAGGATCTGATTAATCACATATATGATGTGTCAGCGGGCTTCATTTTAATGGTGTTCATTCATTCTTCAGCTTCACCTCATGCAAATATTCCATTTAGATGTTTATTTTTCAAAAACATTGCTAAATTATCAATAATGCATCAATGTTATTTTGCTAGTCATATTTTTATTTGTCAACATTAATTTTTGTAAACCCTCCCCAACCCCACACACACACCCCGCCCCTGAGTACTTGTTTTTGAGACCTATCAGTACTCTGATATGAGTGAAAAGTTAAATAAATACCCATTCCTGGAAACCACCCAGCCAGAACACCCTAACAACCACATAGCAACACCCTGGCAACCAGCCACATGTAGTTCTGTGCCACTTGAAATCGAAAAGCATCACTAACATTTTCTTCAGCAAACAAAAAACATAGTTTAATACATATAGGCCTGGTTTCACAGACAGGGCTTAGATTAAGCCAGGATTAGGCCTTGGTTTAATTAGCGCATTTAAATAGCTTTTATAAACGTGCCTTAGAAAAAAAAAAAACATTACCGGTGTGCTTCTTGAGACCAAACAATGGCACTGACATTTTTTAAGATATCTCAGTGCAAGTTGCTTTCAGTTAAAACAGCTCAAACATGCATTTTAGTCAGCTTGAGCCTTATCTGTGAAACCTGGGGTTAATGTCTATAAAACAATTAAAAATGGCAAAAAAAGACATTTCTTGCTTTTGTAAAGTCTGTGTATGTAAAGTACAATACTTTTGCATGGTAAATGTGCCAAAAAAATCACTGCCAAAACAGAATAATAAATAATCCATCCCAAAGTGTTTCCTTCTTACTAAACGCACACACAGACGATGTGCTTTACTTCCAACAAAGCTTTTTCGAAAACACCATAAAATTCTTATCAGAACATCCGAAGTCTCTTCTGCTTCAGATAAATTAGAGGCAAATAAGTCGGAGACAACGCGCCGCTACACAAGACACATGAATAAATGGAGGAAGAGGGAAGCGCAAACAAACCCTTGACGTGAGGGGCGGATGATGAGAAAAGGCAGTTTATTTATAGAGCGGGCCAGCTGATAGTGGCTCGCCTCCGTGCTCACTCGTTTCTTTAAATTATTGTAATAAATCACTCACCTCACGGGGATTTGAGCTCAGATAATCGTCAGCCACTCATCTCATGCGGAGCTTCTACTCTAAGCTATTAAAAAGCCTTTTTAGGGGCCGGTCGCAGGAAAAATGGAACCTATTGAGAAAACGGCTTCCGTCGGGAGTCTGAGATGGTACGTCGCTGCTGTTGGCGGAGCACATTAGGGGGCTCGGGGTATAATGCATGAGTTTCATAAGGTGGATACATGATGCGACTGCTGATATGCTGTTGGGTAATGGGGAGGAACAAATAATGTGGCTAGGAGGGAAAATGCAAAAACACAGCGACATACTAATGCAACCAAACACATATATGAACCAAAGAAAATCTCCCAAACTCAAGCCATGATAGGGATAAATATATGCAAATATGACACCTGTACGCTGAGAACATCTAATTTTAGACCGGAGCAAAAAATGTATCAATGGCAATCTTTCCTGAACTCCTTCATTCTCCTTCTGCGTTCTTTGCGTTGCAAATACCTGCTGTGATAACAAATGCAAATCTAAAAACCTCACAATAAAATGCAAATCGCTTAGCAAGTGAGCAACAAGGCTGTTTCGACAGAATGATGAAAGGGCTGATGTCGTAAACAGGGCGCTGTGTGTGGTGGAGGGAAAATTCCACTGGCCCTGGTACCCCATCAGATATGAACTCTGCCAAATCGCAGAAGCCAAAAAGCCTCGCCACAGACACCAGTATCAATGCAGCTAATCGACTAGCTGGTGTTTCTGGCTTCCATTAGCTGGTAATGATGAAAACCATAAATGGAAATACTGCAGTTTTGATGCAGTTTCAATGTTTCAACATTAACCTGCATGTAAATATTCAAAGGGCAGAGCAAATATGAAAAATCAGTTTGTAGAACAGAACATCTTGGGCTGGCATTGATTTTTATGTGAAATTAGCATAACTTGAGGCTTGAGAAATCGATTGCACTGTTGAATACTGCATCAGGTGTTTGATATTGAGTATCATTTTACAGCCAGGAGATTAAACACAAACCTCACACGAAAACTAAACAGACTCCTCTACAAACTCCAGCACATACAACAGTTTAACACAACTATTGAAAAATCTGAATTTGTTGACAGATTTTGTATAAGAGAGACACAAACATGCCATCTGAGGATTAGGGGTGTAAATCGGACGGTTCATCACGAGTCGATATAATAGCGATTCTCATAGTCAGTGATACAATATTTTCAAGTTCTGCAATACAATTACGATACGACTCGATTAAGGGATATATCGATCAATATTTCGATATGATGTGCCCATTTTACACATCCAGTTACATTTTTATTAACTCACAATTGCAACCAAAATATATAAAATAGACATTTATTTAAAAATTTCACATCCTGCACCCTGATTGGGACACCCACAAATAAAAAATTGACACAGTAATCTAATGACGGCTTATGACATGACAACAGTCAAGAAAGTATTTTAGGCTTCTGTCAAAAAAACTGATAAACAAGGAATATACATTAAAAGACATTTCTTTTAAATGTACAGCACAGCTTTTTAATGATACAACAACATATTATAGGTAGGACAGAACAAGATAGGCTATTCTTTCATTGTGCAAAAGTATTGTAATATGAAAGGCTCCAATACAGAGCGGCATAAAGCACTTCTGCGCATCCCGTGTGCTGAATAATGTGCTTGAAGCAACACTGAGTCCTATGCAGCAGTTTACTGAGCATTTCCTTTTAACACTTTTAAATTTCAGTTACTGTGTGTGTGAACAAGAACGATTCCTAGCGCTCTATTCTCCAGTGTTGTGATCTAACAGACACTCGGTAGAAAGTAACATGATTTAGAAACAGCAATAAACTATTAAGATGAAGTCCTTTTATGCAAAACCATAGAGCTTTATCTAATGAAGCACAAAAGTAAGTAAAAGAAGACTCAATTCAGTGGTCTATTTGTGCACTGCTTGAGATGAGTGCAAAAAAATTGACCACTGATTTGAGTCTTTTTTAGGTTTAAAGCCTTTTTGCAAGGCTTTAAACACGAGCAAATTATAAACTTTGGTGAAGATTTAGCACTGGCCCGATCGGGACACTGACAGTTCCTTCGACTGTCCCACATCAAGATGTTGGGTCTGGGAACACATAACACACCGTTGGCAGGGCTCAATCCGAGGGGTGGGATAAACGGTTGTCTTTCAAATTCCCTCTGCATGCAATAGGATAGCGCTACAACCAACCAGAGCAACAAAGAAGGTGAAGCGGAGCTAGTTGATAGATTAACCTTTTGCCATATACGGTCAGCAAAACTCCGAACACATCTTCCTTTTTTAAGAATGACTTCATTAAATATATATAGCATCTGTTTATCAGTCACTTCTCTAAGTTCACCATCAATCAAAGTCACAGTGGGCGTGGCCTCAGAGTGCCACACACCGCCTAATACCATTAGTGTACGAATGGGCTCCAAGTGCAAAAAGTGAGAAATATACAGTTCTTATTCTTATCACAGACACGCCGTTTCGAGCACGTAATGACAAAAACCTCACAACCACAGACCCATTTGTTACCAAGATTAGGCACCTATTAAGACCAACTGGCCATTTCCTGATTGCATTCATTAATAATAGCACTCTGCTTTGTGGAGAACGGCTATTGCCCGCACACAAACAAAAACCTGAAGTACTGATGTCACAAAGGAGGTTGAAGCAGGTAAGACCATACTAATAGAGTGGTCCTTTCAGTGTATTGCCTTTCCAAGTCTATTACTGTAAGTGGGGCGGACAAACACTATTAAAATTTCAAAAGACACCGACGTTTGGCTTTGCCGTCACAAGCAGCATGAGCGCAATAACGCTTGGGGATGGTCCTATGCAACTTTTCCATTTGTGAAATTGGGACGAGGTCAGCGGATGGTAAAATTTCAACACAGAGGCTTCTGATGGGGATAGTTCACCCTCAAATGAAATGCAATCATTACTTACTCGTCCTCACGTCAATCCAAGCCTGTACAGTCATTTTATTATGTCTTTTCAATTCTATTTTTATACAACAAAAGTTTATGGTGACCATTGCTCCAAAAACACGATTAAAGTAAATCATACGACTTGCACACTATATTCAAAGCCATATGATAGCTTAGTTTAAGGAACAGACCAATATATGACATTATTTGCTCATTTGAATGAATCAATATTAGCTTTGAGAGTTGCAAATATGAGGTCAATAGTGACAAAATATTTCAAGTGATCACACAAAAGAAGACTTGAAATATAATGCACAAGCATAGTGCTTGTGTATTTTTTGGAGCTTCAAAAGGGAACATCAAAATCCTTCATTTTGTGTTCCACAGAAAAAAATAACCATGTTTGATGCTACATGAGGCTGAGTTTTCAACTATTCCATGAAGATCCCATGATCATTCTGTCAGGTTATAGATCTAGCATGCAGATGCCGTTCCTCTTGTCGACTGCGGGAATCAACTCTTCCAGATCAGCTGAGCTGACTAATGAGCAGAATAGGGAATAGACTCTAGAGGTGTCGATGGAGATGGTATGGTTATTTGTAACTTTCCGTAAGTTATATAAAAACACCCAAGCATATGCCCACACAGCTCTTCTGCCAACACCAACACATTTCCTGCTACAGTACGCTTATTAACGAGCACAATGAGTATATGTGGAAGCAGAGAGACCAGTGGTGCCCAGTGGAAACCTTCGCCAAGAAAATCCAGCAAGAAATAGAACAGGACGCATCAATGCCAGAATGACTGATGGGATGATTCTCCCCAACGAATCCTCAAGGAGATCCGGAACAAGCTATACTAAACATGATACAAAGCGCTCGCACATAAACCTACACACTTCATTTATTAATGGTCTCACCTGAGAGATATAGTGTCTGGAGACGAGAGGGTCGAGCGTCTCCGTTACACTCTCTGCCCGCTCGAGGGAAATGTGCTACTGTTACATGGGTTAACAGATTCCACTGTACGCCACCGACTGTCAATCATATCACAGGTGCGAACATGAACGCAGGATGTTTGCATCCATTTTTTTTTTTAAAGAAAGGGATAGGACTGGGCGGTATGATGATATGCAGTGTTGGGTAAAGTAATTTAAAAATAGAGCATTACAATATTGTGTTACTCCCTATGGAAAGTAATGTGTTACATTACGTTTGTGTAACTTTTACTCACCTGGGCTCGGCTTGCTTGTTTTTTAATAACAAAAAAAAGTTATATTTCTGGCAAATGTAAAGGACCTTTCACAACGAAAGTGGAATGACTCTTAAAAACAAAACAAAAACGAAACACAAATGTGATGTTAATGTCATTTTTGCTTATTCGTATGGTTGAATTGGATCATTGATGGTCAGCAGCAAAGACACTGGTTAATAAAGTGAGATTAAATACACAAAGTATATTTATTGTGAATAATGAATCTGTTTTTGGGAAAGTGAGACGAGTAAATGCATGCTCACATTTAGTCTAGATCTACAATAACCCTCATGTTTACACAGCGCACACGCCGCTGCACTAACTCCCAATTTCTCTCAACATGGGGACGATTGAGCTGTCAGTAAATGTATGGGGAAACAAAGCAACTTGCATTACATACTTGAAAAAAATATTTTGTTGTAAATTTAAAAGTAATGCATTACTTTACTGGTAATTGAAAAAAGTAATCAGATTATGTAACTCGGGTTACTTGTAATGCATTACCCCCAACACTGACGATACGTACAATACAAGGGAATAAACAAGTCAACTCGGCTATACAGTTTATACTACAGCACTACAACAACTACTACCATCCACTCTGAAATTTGTGTTTCAGATGGCACATAAAAATAGCCTGACAAGCCAGACCCACATCAAGAATGTTGGGTCTGGGAACACACCATTGGCAGGGCTCAGTCCGAGAGGCGGGATAAACGGTTGTCTTTCACATTCCCTCTGCACGCAATAGGATAGCGCTACAACCAACCAGAGCAACAAAGAAGGTGAAGCCGAGCTAGTTGATAGATTAAACTTTCGCCGTATCCGGTCGGCAAAACTCAGAACACATCTTCCTTTCTTAAGAATGACTTCAGTATCGTTCTTTGTTCTTTTCTCAAAGAAAAGTTTAACAAGTCTCCCAGAGTCGTGGCCAAAGCCGATTCAATAGACCGCTTTTCGCCAGCTTCTTTGTTTTAAAGTAGCACGCGGAACCTCGGCAACTCTGCCGTCATTATGTTAAGCCCGCCCACCAACTCTATACACGATGTGATTGGCCTGACCAGAGTTTGGTTTTTCCAGCTCGCAGGTCTACCGAGAGTTACTAGACTACACTCGCGGCAAATTAGATTTGCTGCCGCTAGGGTGCGTCTAGATTTCTAGGCTAACATAAAAAACTATTTATATACAGTTACATTTGTTCATATATCAGCTACTTTATAATAGATTCAAAGTAATATAGCACATTTTTATATCATATTACTGTTTTAAAGTCTATTGTTTTTAACTTAAAGGCACAATATGTAAGATTTTTTTATTAAAATAGATCCAAAAAAACACTAGAACAATGTTATATATTTTGTTGATCTGTGTACTTACATTATCCCAAACGTTTCCAACAATGTTTAAATCCAGAGAAATCCACTTTTTTAATCAGTGTTACAGTTTTAATCAGTGTCCTTGCGTCACCTGTCAATGATGTCATATCCACGTTACCCTTGATTTCTGTAGAAACCATGGAAACACCAAAGACACTTTAATATAGTATGCATTTTATTAGACAGGCAAGCAACATACATTTATCAACAGAAAACGAATCATTGTTATACAGCGCAACTCGGTTAGTCTTATAGTTTGAATCCCTTGTTTTCTTGATTCACCGTGAGTAACGTTTTTCTCTAGCCTGACAAGCCAGACCCACATCACTTGAGATGTTGGGTCTGGGAACACACCGTTGGCAGGGCTCAATCCAAGGGGTGGGATAAACGGTTAAAGGTTGCAATTTCCCTCTGCACGCAATAGGATAGCACTACAACCAACCAGGGCAACGATGAAGGTGAAGCGGAGCTAGTTGATAGCTTAACCATTTGCCATATCTGGTCGGAAGTCTTCCAGAGTCACGGCCAAAGCCAATTCGAAAGGCTGCTGTTCGGCCAGCTTCTTTGTTTTCAAGTAGCACGCAGAACCGTCACAACTTTGCCGTCATTATGTTAAGCCCACCCATTGACTCTATACACGATGTGATTGGCCTGACTAGAGTTTTGTTTTTCCAGCTTGCACGCCAACGGTTGCTAGACTACACTGGGTGCAAATTACATTTGCTGCCGCTAGGGTGCGTCTAGATTTCTAGGCTAGTTTTTACCATGCCTCAGAGAAAAAACTATTTTGTCAAGTGGCTAAAATAACATAATCAGAGAGAGCTTTCTCCATCATACAACATATTTTAAAATGATTTAAATTATTTGTGTCATTTAGCAAAAGCCATTTAGTCATCATGTTTTTATTAATATAAAGTCTCTCATATCAGCCACTGAGCAAACGCAGCATCGTTATAACATAACATTCAACACACTCAAATGTATTTAATGATTGTTTTAACCTTGTAAAACAGCACTGCGTTACCCCACATACGCAACAAAAGAGCGAAAGCGGCGACTGCAGCATAAACAGAATAAAAGCTCCAAGACTGGTGTTTCGCGCAGGTCTCTCTCATTAGCATTCACTCCCAAGAGTTCTCGGTGCGTCCTGCTTCATACCACCGCAACGTTAATAAAACTTTAATACATGCTATCATTTATCAGTCCCTCCAGTTTTTCGCGATCGCTGAATACAACGCGAAACGGCAAATGTTTTTGCGATTCTGCATAATTTGTAATTTCACAGCAAAATAATCACAAAAAAAAAAAATATTATCTAATTGACCTATCTCTGATTTATTTCAAGCTGTAATGCATTGTTTTCATGAGGATAGACGTTGTGGTGCATGCGCAGTATGTGGTCTGTGTGAGAGCGAATCTTTCTCACCTGCCGTCTCGCATAAGTGCCCAGGCAAATTGATTACTCAAGATGGATGAATGACCAAATAAAAGTATCATATGCCCGATAACGCTAAAAGAAAAAGAGTTAATAAAAGCACTTTATACCACGAACTCAATTCGCTACTGACACACGTACCGATGTCAGACTGGCTGATGATTCTGTACACGCGTTTGCCGCCTGTCAGCGCTCGCAAGTAAACAGAAATCTGTTCTATTTAATACACACATAATTATGCCTAAACGTCCGTCTTGGCGGTTATGTCTTGAGTGAATAAGTTTGGGATGTGTGACAGTATTTGGGTCCGTGCATTACTGTAGGTCTTTAAAGTGAAAGCAACCTAACACAGCCTATAGCCATCAAACACAAACAGTAGCCACTTAAACCTAAAGCACTGTTTGTATCTATATCTTTATGCTGTATTTATTTGTCCTCCTATCATTTGTTTATTAGTTCTTATTTTATTACTGACTGTTTACTTGATTAATTCATTATTTGAGAACTTTTTACTTATATTAGGCAATTGCTTATTGCTGTGATTTATTTTTCCCAGTCATATTTCCCACCCTAAGTGATCATGTTATTAAAGCTACATAGTACACCACTGGACTAGATACCAAAATAAACAAAAATTTGTGCATTTTGTTTGTTCTATTGGCGTGTATGACTATTGTGCATCTAACATAACACATAATATGGTAAATGTGGTATCCTAATTATAGATTAAAAAAAACATTGCAAAATGTTTGCAAATTTCTGAAATTACCACAAAATCAGTAATTTTGATCGCAAAAAATATTGCGAAATCCTGGAGGGACTGATTTATGAACATGATTTCTGCCCGAGTCCGTCAGATTCCTTTCCATTGGCTGTGGAGGTGAAGGGTCAAAAGTCCCATGCGGCGAAACTTACACACTGTGCCTTTAAGTATTACTACTACTTTTTTTTGTTATTAATTCTAATATGCTGATTTGCTGCTCAACAATTATCAGTTATTATTGGTAGGCTATTCAATTATTAATAATGGTTATTATTATCAATGTTGGTAATTTTTTTTTTGCTGCTTACTATTTTTGTGTAAACTGTTTTTATTGCGATAAATTTCTAAATTACTAAAAAGCTTACAATTTTTTTTTTTTTTTTTAAGTATTACATAAAACGCACAGCTGTTATGTTATGCTGCTTTGATTTGCTACCAGGCATTCATTTGTCATCTTTTTAAGCATATTTAAAGTATTTAATTAAATGGTTTATCAAAAAATTGTATATAACATTTTTGAGTTGATTTTCCAGCAAACATAACTTTATTTACATTTTTATTGTGATATAAAATGTCTTAAATCATGGAAAGATTTAACCCAAGGAAAACCCAATGGCTCTTTCACAGTAATAACACAATGGATGACACATTTCCTGGCCCATATGAACATACGTATGGTCTGTAGTAGCTTTGTGGCCCATAGCATGCTCAGTTGCCTTGTTTGGAGGGAATACATTTCAATGTTTACTATGTGGCTATAAATAACAAGATGCGACTGTGTAGTGTCGCCGTGTTGTTTCGCTTCTCTCTCTCCAGTGTGGCAACAACCCGCTGCTGACGGTGTCGGGGTCATATCGGCATGCTGTCATGAGCCTGGCAGCGGCCTGCCTCGCCGCCGTCCACCCATACATCCCTGCCAGAGCTGCAGCCATTAGCAGGCGTTCTCCGGCCGGGGCGGAGGGGAGTGGAAGGCAATCAATACTCTGACTCATTCTTTCTACGATGGCTGCTTCATAACAGGATTCATTAAGGACAAACCTAATCATTTTGGCAAGATAATTAGATACAGGGAAGCATTTTTTCCTCTCCATCGATGTGCTTGAAAAGAACATGGCAAACTATGAGGTCTCGCTAACTAAAAATGTAGGTTGCTAGCGAAAGGGAGTGTCCTGCACTCGCATGGCAAAAAGAGCCTTCCAAGTGGAAGAGCAGCTAAAATTAACAATTCCATGACAAGATAATTGTGACCCTGCGATTAAGACATGAACAACGTCCCAATTATCTTGACAAGACTGAAATTATTACTGGATGATGCAGGACTGTGTTTGATGTGTTTATTAATCAAAGACAGATGATCGAGGATGGAACCACATATTTATGACTGGGGGATCAAATGTAAAAAATGTAGAATCAACCAGTGAAACCATGGATGGATGGATAAACTGATGGATGGATGGATGGACGGACAGACGGACTGTGTTCAATGTGTTTATTAATCAAAGACAGATTATCGAGGATGGAACCACATATTTAGGACTGGGGGATCAAATGTAAAAAATGTAGAATCAACCAGTGAAACCATGGATGGATGGATGGATAAACTGATGGATGGATGGATGGATGGATGGATGGCTGGCTGGATGGATAAACTGATGGGTGGATGGATGGATGGATGGATGGATGGATGGATGGATGGATGGATGGATGGATGGATGGATGGATGGGCAGACGGACTGTGTTTGTTGTGTTTATTAATCAAAGACAGATGATCGAGGATGGAACCACATATTTAGGACTGGTGGATCAAATGTATAAAATGTAGAATCAACCAGTGAAACCATGGATGGATGGATGGATGGATAAACTGATGGATGATGGATGGGTGGATGGGCAGACGGACTGTGTTTGATGCGTTTATTAATCAAAGACAGATGATCGAGGGTGGAACCACATATTTAGGACTGGTGGATCAAATGTATAAAATGTAGAATCAACCAGTGAAACCATGGATGGATGGATGGATGGATGGATAAACTGATGGATGATGGATGGGTGGATGGGCAGACGGACTGTGTTTGATGCGTTTATTAATCAAAGACAGACGATCGAGGGTGGAACCACATATTTAGGACTGGTGGATCAAATGTATAAACGATGGATGGATGGATGGATGGATGGATGGATGGATGGATGGATAAACTGATTGATGGATGGATGGATGGATGGATGGGCAGACGGACTGTGTTTGTTGTGTTTATTAATCAAAGAGGATGGAACCACATATTTAGGACTGGTGGATCAAATGTATAAAATGTAGAATCAACCAGTGAAACCATGGATGGATGGATGGATGGATGGATAAACTGATGGATGGATGGATGGATGGACAGACGGACTGTGTTCAATGTGTTTATTAATCAAAGACAGATTATCAAGGATGGAACCACATATTTAGGACTGGTGGATCAAATGTAAAAAATGTAGAATCAACCAGTGAAACCATGGATGGATGGATGGATAAACTGATGGATGGCTGGATGGATAAACTGATGGATGGATGGATGGATGGATGGATGGATGGATGGATGGATGGATGGATGGATGGATGGATGGATGGATGGATGGATGGATGGATGGATGGATGGATGGATGGGCAGACAGACTGTGTTTGATGTGTTATTGTTTATTATCAAAGACAGATGATCGGATGGAACAATATGTATGACTGGGGGATCAAATGTAGAATCAACCAGTGAAACCATGGATGGATGGATAAACTGATGGATGGATGGATGGACGGACAGACGGACTGTGTTCAATGTGTTTATTAATCAAAGACAGATTATCGAGGATGGAACCACATATTTAGGACTGGGGGATCAAATGTAAAAAATGTAGAATCAACCAGTGAAACCATGGATGGGTGGATGGATGGATGGATGGATGGATGGATGGATGGATGATGATGTGTTTGTTGTGTTTATTAATCAAAGACAGATGATCGAGGATGGAACCACATATTTAGGACTGGTGGATCAAATGTATAAAATGTAGAATCAACCAGTGAAACCATGGATGGATGGATGGATGGATAAACTGATGGATGATGGATGGGTGGATGGGCAGACGGACTGTGTTTGATGCGTTTATTAATCAAAGACAGATGATCGAGGGTGGAACCACATATTTAGGACTGGTGGATCAAATGTATAAAATGTAGAATCAACCAGTGAAACCATGGATGGATGGATGGATGGATGGATAAACTGATGGATGATGGATGGGTGGATGGGCAGACGGACTGTGTTTGATGTGTTTATTAATCAAAGACAGACGATCGAGGGTGGAACCACATATTTAGGACTGGTGGATCAAATGTATAAACGATGGATGGATGGATGGATGGATGGATGGATGGATGGATGGATGGATGGATGGATGGATGGATGGATGGATGGATGGATGGATGGATGGATGGATGGATAAACTGATTGATTGATGGATGGATGGATGGATGGATGGGCAGACGGACTGTGTTTGTTGTGTTTATTAATCAAAGAGGATGGAACCACATATTTAGGACTGGTGGATCAAATGTATAAAATGTAGAATCAACCAGTGAAACCATGGATGGATGGATGGATGGATGGATAAACTGATGGATGGATGGATGGATGGACAGACGGACTGTGTTCAATGTGTTTATTAATCAAAGACAGATTATCAAGGATGGAACCACATATTTAGGACTGGTGGATCAAATGTAAAAAATGTAGAATCAACCAGTGAAACCATGGATGGATGGATGGATAAACTGATGGATGGCTGGATGGATAAACTGATGGATGGATGGATGGATGGATGGATGGATGGATGGATGGATGGATGGATGGATGGATGGATGGGCAGACAGACTGTGTTCAATGTGTTTATTAATCAAAGACAGATGATCGAGGATGGAACCACATATTTAGGACTGGTGGATCAAATGTATAAACGATGGATGGATGGATGGATGGATGGATGGATGGATGGATGGATGGATGGATGGATAAACTGATTGATGGATGGATGACAGAATAAGCCAAACTATATCTAAAACTAAAATTCTAAAACATATTTCCTGACAGTGGGAACAGTGTTCATTGTTAATCTAAAATCTTGACATATATATATAACTTATTTACAGCACAGAATTACTTAGTTATTAATCTGTTATATGGAAGTACTTACAGTGCATAATGTCACTTGTAGAGCTCACTAATCTTCTAAAAGCTACTAAACTTTTAATGTTGACGATCAGAAGGAGGTCACAAATTCAACACCCCAAAAACCAAACTATATCTCATAACCAGCTTTCCTGAGGCAGCCAATCACATTTGGAAAAATTCCCTACTTCCATGCCCATCTACAGATTACACAGAAATAAGTAAGGCTCTTTAAAGATATATTGCCAAATATCTATATAAATAAAGTCAATGCTAATGAATAATTAATACAGCAGACATTACAGGTACAGGAGTTTGACTACAATATCAAACTGTGATAAGTGATTTGACTGGCCAGTGATAACCTTCATTAACTATTCATGCTACTGTGAAGCTTGGCCAATTTATGAATCCCATCTAATCTAGACAACTGTAAAAGACTGAAGATAAGACTAAAATTACAGCATCTAAATACTACAATAATCTCTTCCACAATTAATTAACCCTTTAATACTCACATACATTAATCTCATTATAACTCCCAAATGGTAGGTTTAAATAGGGCAATCCGTTTAAAAAAAATAATAATAATAAATCAGGGTTTATGGAGTTTAATTATTTATTTTGGTCACGAAGGCCGTGACTCGCCAACTCGCAGGCGACCGTTAAAATTAAAATTGTGAACGTTGAAAATTGCATTTCAAATGTGAGAATTTCGCGGGCTTTGTTTTGTTTTGTTTTTTTCTTACCTTCGGCGCGGAGTTTTAGCTCGGCTCTTATCAGAGCGACGTGGCCATCTATATCCGTCGGCTTTAGCTCACACACATCCCCGCTGCAGGTCGAGGTGTCTGCCGGTCGCTGCAACGCAATTTCCTCGCGCTGTGTATAAGCGAGCAGCCTGGCTACCGGTTCACCCGACTAAATAAAACAGGAAAGCAGGCCAACACGGTCCTCCATAAAATCAAAAATACAGTCCTGTGGTTTTAAATTAGAGCGTCCAGCTGACAGATAGTCCAAAACATGCATACGCCAAAGAGGAAGTGACAGGACTGGTTAAACCGCACTAGAGCTCGAGCTCGGCTGTCACTGCCTTTGCATTGTTATTCTCAGCATATAGAGCAGCGGCAGTGAGGCTTCCTGCATCATTATATCCGCTGCAGCTGATGTAGTGGATCCTTTAAAAACAGCAGGCAGAAAAACTGTACAGGTATGCTGATCCGTGCATTTGCGTGGCGTCCCGTGGGGTCCGTGGTGGATCTATTTAAAGCATATGCTCTTTTTCAAAACCTTGACCCAGCTTTTCAGTGCGTGCACGTCCTTTCCTTCTTTCTATCTTTACCGAAAGTGCGAGCGGCATCATTTCTGGTCCGATATCATTGGATGGTAAAGTCGCCTCTCCCCTTCCTCCAGGGGTTATTTTTCCATCGCTGTAGCGCCCTCTGGCGGCGGTCTGCCGTAATGCGATCGCTAAATCGCCGCTGTTCTAAAAGTTTCTTAAAGGGACAATTCACCCAAAAATTAACATTTTGTCATGATTTACTCACCCTCAAGTTTTTCCAAACCTGTACATTTTTTTTGTTCTGCTGAACACAAAGGATGTTATTTTGAATAAAGTTTGTAGCTAAACCATTTTGGGGCACCATAGAGTGGTGCAGGTATGACATCACTTTGTACGCCAAAACACAGAAGCGAGTTAGCATTTTAGCACTTCCAGTTCCTCGTCCTTAAATAAATGGGTTTTTGGTTAAATGAACACACTTTTACATTTATTCTACGACATCTGTATTACTACATCTGGATTTTTTTAAGCTGTTACGTGTCTTGAAAAAGGCGGTTGCTAACAAGTGGCTAAACGGGACTACAGAGGCTGTCGAGGAGATGAAACATCATCGCGCCAAAAACTCAGTCCGCTTTTACAGCCTCATTACGCTAATCAATGTGCTCTTATAAACTAGATAGATAAAAACTGTCTGGAAGCTTAGTGACGGCGACGTTGAAGTCGAGCGACCGTGGCGTAGTTTGTTTATAGCCTACCTTTAGCTTTTTACTTCTGACGACTGCATTTAGACTTCCAAATTCATAAAAGCTGTGTTCATCTGTGATAATTATCCTGATGGACAAAACGTGTAAGTTTTATAAACTTTTGTTGATCACAGAGCTTGTCTTTAGCGATAATCCAAAAGCCTATGGGAAACTCCTATTGGGTTTTTCTTGAGGGACCCAGCGTGGTGCTAACTGTCAGTTGGCTTACAAAGTGATGTCATGCCTGCACCACTCTATAGACTTCCATAGTAGGAAACAAAATTACTATGGAAGTCAGTGGTGCCCCAAAACTGGTCTCCCGCAATCTCCAAAATATCTTGAACAGATCAAAGAAATTCATACAGGTCTGGAACAACTTATAATCTTTTCTGTGAACTATCCCTTTAAATAGGTGACAAAATTAAAATTCGGTAATTATTTACTCACCTAAAATCTATATGATTTCTTTATTCTGTGGAATATGAAGCGAGATAATTTGCTGAATCTCAAAGTTGCTAGTCTATACAATGGAAGTGGATGGGGACTAACTGCTCAAAAAGACAAAAGTACTTAAAAGTAAATTTTTCATGCTTCTCTTCTGTGGAATTAAAAAGTTATATTTTTGCAAAATGTCCAAGCAGCTCTTTTCCACACATTAAAGTGGATGGTTACTACAAATATTAAAGGGATAGTTCACCCAAAAAATGTTTTTGTCATTATTTACTCACCCTCAAGCTGTTTCAAACCTGTATGAGTTTCTTTGTTCTGTTGAACACACACACAAAAAAAACAAAATAAAAACCACACAATAACCGTTTCCACTGGAGGAACTTTCCCCAGGAACTAGGGATTTTGGGGTGGTACTCGGTGTTGTAAGACTGGAAAGCCGGAAGAGAGGGTGACTCTCTGAGAAAACAAAGGAAATTAACATCTGAACTCTCTCTTGTGCATTTAGCATCCTCACCCGAGACGCAACCACACGTCAATCACCTTAACTTACGATCGGGCGGGCCTTACAGTGTGTTTGGACCGCAGGGACCAGGGTCTAAATGAAGTTTCCCCCTCAGAAAGTCCCTGCTCACAAGGTAGTACTTCTTCACAGTTCAGGAACTTACGGAGGTGGGACTTGGGCGCTGAACATGCTGATTGGTTGAGTTCATGCAGCATTTTATTTCAACCGCCATTTTTAAAAGTCTGTTGCGGTGTGTGCAGTAAGAGTTGTTTGCTATTTGAATAAACAATGGAGTTTAAAATACAGCCAATGGGCCGACAACAAGTATCAGGCTTTATTGAACCGTTGCATCATGGCCGTGCGTCACTTGCGGATAACCGAAAATGGGCAGAGGCAGGACGTGGGTGGAGCTGAGGTTACCTGATGGCAATCCCCCTGTCACTCAAGTTGCCACGCCCTTAATTATGCAGAACTTTAAGGCTTAATATAATTTAAATGGTTGAGTTATAAAAAAAATTCACCCCTTTCACAGTTGTCATAAAGGGCAGAATTAGCTATATAGTTTTTTTTTACCAGGCTATAAACATTTTTTTATTTATTTTTCTGTAAAGTTGGGTGTTTTAAAATGGGGGAGATACAGATTTGACTCCCTTTAGGAGCCTGTGTCTAGCGGTCAGTCAATGAATTGCAGTTTAAAGGTGCAGTGTGTAATATTTATGAGGCTCAAATTGACAGAAATGCAACGTAATATACATAACTGTTTTCAGTCATGTATAAAGACCTTACATAATGAACCGTTATGTTTTTATTACAGTAGAATGAGTAATTTCTATCTACACACACCGCGGGTCCCCTTACAGTGAAGCCGCCATTTTGCACCACCATGTTTCTACGGTAGCCCTAAACGGACAAACTGCTCTACAGGCGCTAGCTACTCTCTGCTGTCTCAGGTGACATCTATGTCCTGTGTCGGCCACCGTAGCTTCTCTATGTGCTTCAAAAGGAAGGGGTGAGCGGCTGCAATTCACAACCTCACCACTAGATGCCACTAAAATGTACACACTGCACCTTTAAGTCACTTCGGTGTTGGCTTCAAGAGAGACAGTTGCCGAGAGGAGGTTGCCACTTGATTGTTTTCAGGTAATTTCAGTGAAAACGCGGCTAATGGTTGCCGTCAACTGTCTGGTTACCGACATTCTTTAAAATATCTTCTTCAACAGAAGACAGAAACTCATATAGGTTTGGAACAACTTGAGGTGAATGATGACAAAATGGTCATTTTTGGGTGAACTATCCCTTTAAATGTCAACGAAAGCCATAGAACCATTCTGTGAGAAAGTAAACTTAGGAGTAGTTCACCCATAAATGAAAAGTCACTATTCTTTCAAGTTGATATTCACTGAAAATCTTGCCTTCCACTCAAGTTCACGTACAAATCTGGCATGTTTGCAATACACACACTTCTTTGTTTACATATATCCAGAAGGGAATGTTCCTTTTTTGGCTGAATTTGCCTTTAACACTTAAACAGTTGTGATGAATACAAACACATTTCAAGCTCATTTAATGAATGATCTGAGCAAACAGCCAAGAGAGTAACATAATACAGATGTCATCAAATCATAATGACTCGACGCTAAATTACACTGCCAAACACATTATTCCATATCCAGTTTTAATTGTGGAACATTTTTGTGCAACAGTTAAATAGATTCCGTGAGCTACAGGAAAAAAGAAATGAACTGTCAACAGCTAACGATGGAAAAGAGCATATTTCAAATTTCATGCATCAAAGTAAGCAGCACATCCTGTGTTGCGTTGGAAAATGTCAGAGGTCTACCTTTGATAATCATGTGTAAACAGTCAGTGCTGGTTTGGGTTTGTGTTCTTTGCATGAGATGATTTCAACAAGGCAATTCAGCTCTACTCTATCATCCTCTGCTCTTATATGGCACAGCCAGTGTTATCATGTAAATGAATGAACATGCCACAAACAGTGAAAGCAAATTATATACCTTTTCAAGTGTCGTTTAAATAAAGAGTCATAAGACACATAGTGGAATGGAAACATATGCAAATGAGCTGCCCTGCAGGACTGTATTTTTGCCATTCATTTATCAGCAGCAAAACAAATAAAATAAAAAATATCTACATCATTCACCTGAATGAGTCGAGCATACAATTTTCCATATTTCTGTGCCATTAAAAAAGTAAATGTTTTTACAAATCTAGGCATTATTAAAATATAATTTATAGTATGTTCACCATGTAATAAAACATACAAAATAGATCCTAGTAATAAAAGTAGAAATATTTACCATATCAGAGTCTGTACAGTGGAACGATCGTTCCATTGTGATAAGAATTCATATGGTCCAGGATTAAGAAAGTCACTGCATGTGATCATAAGTCATGAGAGTTCACAGCAGCTGTTGGCTATATGTTGGCAGAAGAGCGCAGGATGTTGAATCGCTTTAAAGTCATGCGAATGAATCCGAGGTCACGGTTCACCTTTTCTAGGCGATTCTCCAGGGACACCTGGGAAACGAATAACATCATAAAGTTCATGATGTTACACATTTGGGTTTGCACTGATGTCATTTGTTATTAAAAAAAAAAAGAAATTATCAAATGAGAGCCTTTCATTTTTGTAAAGTGGTATTATTAACAATACTCAATTCTGACTTTATTACTCACAATTCTGTCTATATAACTCGCAATTGCGAGTTTATATCATGCAATTTGTGAAAAAAAAAGAAGTCAGAATTGAGAGATAAAATGTCGCGAATTACCTTTATTATTTTTTATTCTGTGGCAGAAACAAGCTTCCATAGATTGTGATATATACCGTGAAATAAAATTGCTCATATCATGATATAATATTTTCGGCCTGCAGTCACCTAAAGGATTATTAGGAACACCTGTTCAATTTCTCATGAATGCAATTATCTAATCAACCAATCACATGGCAGTTGCTCCAATGCGTTTAGGGGTGTGGTCCTGGTCAAGACAATCTCCTGAACTCCAAACTGAATGTCAGAATGGGAAAGAAAGGTGATTTAAGCAATTTTGGGCATGGTTGTTGGTGCCAGACGGGCCGGTCTGAGTATTTCACAATCTGCTCAGTTACTGGGATTTTCACGCACAACCATTTCTAGGGTTTACAAAGAATGGTGTGAAAAGGGAAAAACATCCAGTATGCGGCAGTCCTGTGGGCGAAAATGCCTTGTTGATGCTAGAGGTCAGAGGAGAATGGGCCGACTGATTCAAGCTGATAGAAGAGCAACTTTGCCTGAAATAACCACTCGTTACAACCGAGGTATGCAGCAAAGCATTTGTGAAGCCACAACACGCACACACCTTGAGGCGGATGGGCTACAACAGCAGAAGACCCCACCGGGTACCACTCATCTCCACTACAAATAGGAAAAAGAGGCTCCAATTTGCACGAGCTCACCAAAATTGGACAGTTGAAGACTGGAAAAATGTTGCCTGGTCTGATGAGTCTCGATTTCTGTTGAGACATTCAGATGGTAGAGTCAGAATTTGGCGTAAACAGAATGAGAACATGGATCCATCATGCCTTGTTACCACTGTGCAGGCTGGTGGTGGCGGTGTAATGGTGTGGGGGATGTTTTCTTGGCACACTTTAGGCCCCTTAGTGCCAATTGGGCATTGTTTAAATGCCACGGCCTACCTGAGCATGGTTTCTGACCACGTCCATCCCTTTATGACCACCATGTACCCATTCTCTGATGGCTACTTCCAGCAGGATAATGCACCATGTCACAAAGCTCGAATCATTTCAAATTGGTTTCTTGAACATGACAATGAGTTCACTGTACTAAAATGGCCCCCACAGTCACCAGATCTCAACCCAATAGAGCATCTTTGGGATGTGGTGGAACGGGAGCTTCGTGCCCTGGATGTGCATCCCACAAATCTCCATCAACTGCAAGATGCTATATCCTATCAATATGGGCCAATATGGGCCAACTTTCAGCACCTTGTTGAATCAATGCCACGCAGAATTAAGGCAGTTCTGAAGGCGAAAGGGGGTCAAACGCAGTATTAGTATGGTGTTCCTAATAATCCTTTAGGTGAGTGTATATCTGCATCTGAATGGAAAGCGATTGTGTTCCCACCTCGTCTAACCTGGTCTGCAACGTGACCCGGCCCCCGGCTCCAGGAATCCGGCTCAGTGCTGCCTCAATCTGTGGAAAATAAATAAATATTCGAGGAAACTGTCACAGCACTCAGCAAATTGCTGGATGGAAACAGCTGAGCTTAAACAACAGGGTTTTGAATTAGCACTCCTCAGCATGATTAGGAAAAGGGAAGCCTGTGCTAAAAATAGACATGATTAACAAGCAGCACTATAAAGGCAGGTTATGTAATGTGCAGTGCTGAGGACACAGCAGAAACATGTGCTGCCATCGATCTACAGGCGCTCTCATACCAGCATGGCTCGTGAGGGAGTCACATGCTGTCCAAACACTCATGTGATGTTAAGACATGTAATCCATGAGCTTTGAGAGTTCATAGCTTCATAATAATGACTTCAGCATGTATATGTCCAGAAGGAAAATATTGAATAAACACAAATGAGCTGAAAATAAATAATTAGAAATTGCTAAAATGTTTTCTTCTACATGTTCTTCATCACATATTGTAAAACATCAAAATACTGTATATGTGTATAATAAATATATATATATATATACACACACACCAATCAGACATAACATTATGACCACTGACAGTATCTATATGGCAGGTTTTCCCCATAGTATCGATGTCAAAATTGTGGCCAGTAAAAAATGCTGAGTGGCTAGCAACTTTGGAAAACCACTAGCCACAGTGTCTGGTGAACAAAAAAGTTAGTCAAGCTCTGATTATATTATACATACAGTATATTACACACACACACACACATACATATACATATATACACATATATATATATATATAAATAAAAGATTATATATAAGTTATAACTGTTCTCATGGATTTTCAAAGGTTTCATATTTGAACAATTCATTATCGCAGAACAGTGCATTTAACTGCACCAATCAGAATCCAGTGTTCTACAGAACAGTTGGTGCGTTCAAGTCCTCCTGGGATGTTCGTATTTACGAGGTGAGAAGTCGTGTTTACGACATCATGTACCCTCTTTTAATGAATTTCACAAAAATACAGCATGGTTTGTTAACTCTGCTTATAGAAAATGAAGTGATTTCAAGTGAGTTTTAATCTTTTACGTTTTTAATTAATCTATGAAGCTACTGTAAACGGTATCATTATATATATGGCTAATTGTTATATTACAATGCTAGCTTACTTTGTTGTAAATGACAAAGCCTGACAGTGTCACTGCTAAATACCCGTTATATTCAACTACAGATGTTGCATCCATCGATTCCGCCATGTTTCTCACTGACACGCCCCCAACTCGTACAGATCAGGGCGTAAAGAAAATCCTGAACGTCCCACTGGTATTTACGACTTTGTGGTGGCGTTCATGTGTGTTCAACTCGTTAATATGATCTTTACGACATGACTTGCCTCTGTACCTTGTACCTTGACTGTACCTTGAATGCAATGTAAGTCGCTTTGGATAAAAGCATCTGCCAAATGCATAAATGTAAATGACTTGAACGCACCAAGTGTAACAACAGGAAATATCCCACAATCACCTGCTGCTTTTCCTGTGTGAGCTCATCAAAGAGGCGCTCTGCGTCAGCCAGCGACTGAATGCGAGGCTGACAGGAGAGGGACGTCTCTTCACTGGCGTCTTGTGTCTGCAGCGAGCTGACAGCAGCTTCCTGTTCCTCCCAACCGGGTCCAACCGCATGTTCCTCAGATTCACTGCTCTCTGCAGGCTCAGATGAGCCCATGCTGGACTGAGGATTCACTGGGGAGGAAATTCACACAAGATTTACGTTTCCTGAAGGAAATACCAGTGTTTCCAGGGTAGCAAATGAGTACTGTTAATGTTTTAGGTAAAATAATAGTTTGAAAATCCATTATACTGTATATACACTTCTAGGCAAATATATGTAGTGGTCTTTTAATGGTCTTAACCATTTTAAATCACAAAACACTGGTCAAGAAATGATCAAGAATTGCACGAACATTGTAGATAAAGTAAAAAAGCCCTCCCCAACTTGCAGACAGCTTTTAGAGAAAGAGTCAGTGTTGTTAATGGCTTCAAACAGTTCATCCAAACACAATGACACCTCTAACTCCATGCTTCACTGTGGTAGAGATGCATTTATTATTTTATTTCTCCGCATATTTTCGAAGACACCGCTATGGACCATCACCATGCAACTCGTGTTTCATTGCAATTCATCCGTTTTTCATCAAGTTGCATTTTATTATTATATTAATGTAAAAAACTGGTAGGTCTAAATAAAGCATAAAATAAATAAATAAAACAATAATGAAACATTATAAACACTATAAAAATAGCTCACTCCACAACAAATCCTTTCAATTTAACGGTATTCAGAACAGAACAAGAATGAAAGCCAACACAAACTCATTTAAAGTGAAACATCTCTTTCTCATGAATTTCCATATTTGCAATGTATTCTGATGTTTTGTTTTGTTCATTGTAAAACCATGGTTAATTTATGTAATGGTAGATATATTCACTATGTGTGTTTTCATAGTGCTGCAGGTGCGTAATGTGACGATAAATCCTCACGTTCTTCTGTTGTTTATGCTGCCGTTTGCGCATGTAAAACTAAACCATTTGATAGCTAAAAGCTGAAAAAGTAACAATACCTTCCAGTCTCTCTGAGGGCTTGAACTGTAACCTCTTCCTTGGACTTGGATGAGACGGTAAAGAGGAGCTGATGCCATTTCGATCAAAATCAAAATCAATCCTAAAAAACAGCATTTATGAGACACATTATATATTGACAATTGATCATCGCGGTTGGCAAGATCAGATAGCAGGACAGAAAATGTTACCTGCTCTGCAGGTGTTCTTGGGATGGAAGAGGGTGACCTAACGCGGTGGAGAAGTTCTCACTTGGGCAGCGTTTAGGACTGGACTTGGCTGAGAGAGGTGTGAGTAATGTGTCCCTCTTTGCTAACATAAAAATAAAATAACAACAATCAGTGAAATTGGAGTTTAAACAGTTACTTTGAAAATGGCATAATCATACATCCAAAGATTTGGGTCACTCACTAGGTGTGGTGATAGAAATCTGTGCCCTCTGTGCTCTGGGGGGCAGAGATGATGACCTGTGGCCCTCTGGAGAGAGACTCCTCTGGGCCCTCAGGACAGCTCCGCTCCGCTCCTCCACCGCGTCCCTCACAGAACTCTCCACAAAAGCCACCGTAGGCCTCCTCCTAGCCAACCCTAAGACACATCACAAAATAAAAATTGGAAGTGTTGGGAATATTAAAAAGTACCTAAATAAGTGTTATGATTAGGGTCAGTAGCTCAGCAGTTTTCAAAATATTGTAGCTTTCATTATAGATAATAGCTACTATAAATCCTATATATAAAAACAATATAGATAGTTAAAATGTGGGCTCATAACATACCCAATATATTTTGAATGTTTTTGATACAAGTCTCTTATGTTCACCAATGCATTTAGTTGATCAAAAAGACAGTAAAAACAGTAATATTGTGAAATATTATTACAAATGAAATAACTGCTTTCTGTTTGTATGTAATTTATTCCTGTCAGAGTTTTCAGCATCATTACTCCAGTCTCTGATATGATGATTTGATGCTCAAGAAACATTTCCTATTATTATCAATGTTGAAATCATTTATTCTGCTTCATATTTTTCATCAATTTTGATTTTGAAGAAATGACCCCAAATATTTGAATGGTAGAGTAATTATTACAATACATAAATATAAAAAATAGACAAATATTTATTTTGTTAAATACACGTTTTCAATTCTATGATTAGTTATATAGTTTTATAGTTATATCGTTAGAGTATATAACCTCCTTAAGATTATTCAGTGTAGTTAGTTATTGTTAATTATTTGTAGTGTAGCTAACTACCGTTTCAAAAAATGTCAAGCAAAAAAAGCTACTCAATTTACAGTACATTCCCCCAAACTTTGCAGAAGACACTTGGACACCATTCAGACATGTTTATCCCAACCTCAAACGCAGTTTTATTAAGGAGCATTTCAAGACATACTGGATGAACTGCAGCCACTCTTGGACAAAACACGTCCCTCAGTGGCTTTAGTGTCCTCCATCTGGATCAGGGCCTTCATCATGGGCGTCAGTGGAACATCCCTCTTCCTCGGCTCTTCACAGTGACCCGGAGTCTGTTCTCTCTCTGGTGGAGACAGCCGCCTGATGACAGAGGAGAACACAGATCAGAAATTACCTTCTCAAAGTGAACGTACCACAGCACAGCATGGTAAAGTAATGAATATTGTGTAGAACTATGAATAATGAAATACCCTCTAGCTGTTCGGTCAGAGTATGTCTGTTCACCCCTGAGACCAGCGCTGTTCCTCATGCCCACATCAAAATCTCGTTGCCTTTTACTTGGTGAAAGCAGAAGATCAGGGTGGTGGAACAAACTGGAAAGATTCAATTAGTGAGTTTCAGTAATAACTGCGCTAACAAGTGCATCAAGAAAACACTAAAACACTGTTTTAGAGTGCTTTCACACTAGCTCTTTTGGTCCTCACCCAGGCTCGACAGACATCACACTTCAGTTCATATGATTGATGCGAACACGATTTTCAGAACCGTTTACCCGAGTCCATCTGAAAAGGGTTGTCTGGAGTACGGTTCATGTGACAGGGTTTCTGCAGGCTTTATGAAGGTCAATTTAAGGCTTTTTACAAACCCTTTTAAGACCAAGTAAAGAATATTTAAGGAATAACCTGACGGAAACAAAATATGTTTTCTAAATGTAAATGTCTAGGAGAAACAAAATGAGTTGTATTAGCAACACTTCAGAGTTTGAAAATACAACTTTCAACAGATATACATTACTTTTTAATTCATTTCACAAAAAAAAGTCTTGTTTTCTGTACAAATGAGTTTAGGATTAAAACAAGAACGAATATCTGCCAATGGGCTGAGAAAAATCAACTTAATTTAAAGGGAAGGTTTCATAACTTATATTTGTTTGTGTTTTAAGCATAAACACTTCAAATTTTTCAAGATTTCATTGTACATTTGCATCTCAAGTACTCTGATTTAAGGAGGTTTAGATACAAAAATACTGAGGAAGATTTTTTGCAATGCATGCAACATTTAATGCCCTTTTCTGCTCTGGTTAAAGACCTTTTAAGGCCTTAAATGGTGTAAAAAAAAAAACTGAAGACCTGCAGAAACCCTGTGTGAACTCTGGTATAGTTGGCTGCTGATATGAATGCAATTGTGCAAAATCACGGAAGTTAACCACTATTTATGATGTATGATTCAATAAAACTGTGATCTTTAGAACATCTGCAGTACAATCGTGGCTGGAGGAGGCCATGCAGAATGCCTGTAAGGAAACTCTGGTTTAGACCAAGTGTGAAAGCACCCGTAGACCCCTGATGATGTTTTGTGAGTTTCGTACCCCGCTCCAGATGGTTGTGAGTTACCGTGAAGAGACTGACGTGTTTTGGCCAGATTCTCGTGCTGCAGCTGTCGGACTTGAGTTTCTAGCTTAGAGATGGCCCTTCAAAACAAGAGAAATTCATAAATTATTATTTTTAAAGATCTTTAGTTACTACACAAAAGGAAATTATATTATATTAGCATATTATATGTAATATACTAATATAATATATTTCCTTTTAACTATAGCATTCATATTACTACCCATGTTACATACAGTTGGGGCCAAACTTGATGTCCGGCCTAGGAAAACTGACATCTTCACTTCACCCTTTATTCAAACATTATTAAAATTTGTAAGCATATTGCGTAGTTGTGCTTGCAGTCAATTGTTATTGTGATTACGCAATGAAACAAAACAAAATTGTGCCAACATAATTTTTAGCCAGGCTGTCAAACAAAAAAATTATGAACACATGCAAAACAATAGAAAACCAATTAAATATTAATTAAACTTTTTATGCTTTTTCCGGTGAGCTTTTTTGTTTTCTATGCATTAAATAATAATTACATTTCATTTGCATTAATAATTATTATAAATGTTATAATTAAATATATTACAAAATAAATATAGGACTTTGCTTAAATATTTGTTAAATATGATATTTAACATTTAAATTATTCTAACATTTAAAAATTAAACAATGTAATGCAATTGTTAAATATACATTTTAATTTTAATTCTAAAATAGCAATTTATATGATGATCTGAAATGCATATTTTTAAATTAAATCTAACTACCTTTTCAGTTCACATATTTGTTCATTGGCATCTAAGAGCTTATTTTCAGTTGAGACCAGCTTGTCCTGTTAGGAGAGAAACAATTGATTAGTTTGCGCACTTTGTATTCATTTTGCCGATTTGTGTCATGATGTCAGATAGCTTTCACCTTCGCTCCTTCATGCTCCCTTCTCAATGAATCATACTCGTGGAGGAGCTGCAAAAAAAAGATAAAACGCACGTCATCACATTGATCTTCACGGTCTAACACAACAGCATTAGGGATGTTTAAAGGACTCTGCACGGCTCACATCCTGTAGCATCTTGTGTTCCTTCTTCATGCGGGCCTCTTTCTCATCCACCTCCTTACAGGCGTTCTGCATGGCCTCCTCCAGCTGACGCAGTCGGTTCTTCTGTTTGGTCATGGTGGCATCTTTCTCGCGGCTGCTGTGTTTGGTCTCTTCTAACCGCTGCTGCAGGGTCTGGACTGTGGCGCTGGCCGCATCGTATCGTTCTGGCCACTCCGCCTGGACCACAAACACAAGCTTTAGGATAGCACAATGTTTAAACACATTTTGACTACTTTTACAGTCAATCATGATCACTATTATTAGGGATGTCATGGTGAGGAAATTTTCACACCGGTATACACTATATTGCCAGAAGTATTGGGACACTCCTCCAAATCATTAATTCAGGTGTTCCAATCACTTCCATGGCCACAGGTGTATAAAATCAAGCACTAGGCATGCAGACGCCTCTACAAACATTTGTGAAAGAATGGGTCGCTCTCAAGAGCTCAGTGAATTCAAGCAAGGTACCGTGATAGGTTGCCACCTGTGCAATAAGTACATTTGTGAAATTTCCTCACTACTAAATATTCCACGCTCAACTGTTAGTGGGATTATAACAAAGTGGAAGCAATTGGGAACAACAGCAAGTCAGCGGCGAAGTGGTAGGTCATATAAAAATTACAGAACGGGGTCAGCACATGCTGAGGCGCACAGTGCACAGAAGTCACCAACTTTCTGCACACTTCGTCAATAGCTACAGACCTCCAAACTTCATATGGCCTTCAGATTAGCTCAAAAACAGTGTGTAGAGAGCTTCATGGAATGGGTTTCCATGGCCGAGCAGCTCATCCAAGCCTTACATCACCAAGTGCATGTGCAAAGCGTGGGATGCAGTGGTGTAAAGCACGCTGCCACTGGACTCTAGAACAGTGGAGACATGTTCTCTAGCGTGACCAATCAAGCTTCTCTGTCTAGCAATCCGATGGATGAGTCTGGGTTTGGCTGTTGCCAAGTGTAAAGTTTGGTGGAGGGGGGATTATGGTGTGTGGTTGTTTTTCAGGGGTTGGGCTTGGCCACTTAGTTCCAGTGAAAGGAACTCTTAATGCTTCAGCATACCAAGACATTTTGGACAATTTCATGCTCCCAACTTTGTGGGAACAGTTTGGGGATGGCCCCTTCCTGTTCCAACATGACTGCGCACCAGTGCAGAAAGCAAGGTCCACAAGAGTCCTGACCTCAACCTGATAGAACACCTTTGGGATGAATTAGAGCGGAGACTGTGAGCCAGGCCTTCCACTATCAGTGCCTAACCTCACAAATGCACTTCTAGAAGAATGGTCAAAAATTCCCATAAACACACTCCTAAACCTTGTGAAAAGCGTTCCCAGAAGAGTTTAAGTTTTTACAGCTGCAAAGGGTGGGCCAACTCCATATTAAACCCTACGGATTAAGAATAGGATGTTATTAAAGTTCATGTGCATGTGAAGGCAGGCGTCCCAAAACTTTTGGCAATATAGTGCATGAATCAGGTATAACACTAGTAAGTTTAAATAGTGGATCAGAATATTGACTTTCTCAAGCCAACATTGTAAATGTTCTGCAAATATTGGGGAAGAAGCTTGGAGTTGTTGAAATGTCTACAAAGTTCACCAAAAATCCTGTTTTCCATGATATGACCCCTTTAAGTGATAGTATATCATTAATATCATTTTGCTGACTACAAGCACAATTGCAATGTCAACATTCAAGTCTCTAAAACACAAGCCACTGATGTATTTCCTGTTTTAGATGGAGGCGGTGACTCATACCAGCTGTCTCTCCAAGAGGTGGTTTTTGATCTCCAGCTCTCGGATTCGTGTGCTCGCCTCCGTTAACGCTCGTTCCAGGTGCTGACATCTGCCAAACGATGATCAAAGACACAATCAGTCAGAGTTCATCGGACTCCGCCGATGACAGTGTTTATCGTGCGTTAAACACCAGACACCAGATGTCACCACACTCACTGTGCTGATGTGAGCGCAGATACAAAACAGGCTGAAGAAAGAGCCAAATATATCAATATACCACATTAGACCTACTAGTTATTATTTGCTTATTACATTATGCAGTCTGAAACAATGAAGCAGACACTTAATATTCAAATATAAGGAATGCACAAATACAAATTATTAGAAATAATGGCTGATGATATTTGTGTTTGGCTAGTAAGAACCAATATGGAATTTGTCAATGTATATGGGCATCAAAACATTTGAATGTACTGTAAAAAACAGTACATTTTAAACTGTTTGAATTAATATTAGCAGCTGACAAAATCAAGACAGATATTGTTAATATGATAAAATGCTAATTAGTGGATGCCAATCTGGACTATAGTATGCAATCCTACAAAATAGCAGTGTCTTGTTTCTCACCTCTCAAGCAGGATCTGGTTGCTTTTCTCCATGTCAATAGGCAGATTCACCAGATCCAGCTTTTCCTTCAGGGCACGGATCTCTGCTTCATAGTACGCTCTGAGATCGGCTATGTGGCGGGAATGTTTCTCTCTCAGCTTCTGTCTCAGCCTAGCAAGATTAGACCAACCAGAGGAGTTAGTGTGGATACACCAAATATCATTGGATAGGTTCAATAAAGCACTTAATAAAGATTATCCTAAAACATCTTAAGCTACTCTACCATTAAAGATTTTTTTTATGTTTTTGAAAGAAGTCTCTCATGCTCACCAAGGCTGCAAATATTTGATAAAGAATGCATTAAAAACAGTAATATTGTGAAATATTATTACAATTTAAAATAACTCTCTTTTCTATTTTAAAGTATTTTAAAATTAAATTTATTCCTGTGAATTTTCAGCATCATTACTCCAGTCTTCAGTGTCACACTGAAAATCATACTAATATGATGATTTGCTGCTCAAGAAACATTATCGATGTTGAAAACAGTTGCCAAAATAACCTTGAATTTGGTTACATGTCGTTTTTGCCATGTCGATGTGTGGTATTCCATCATGTAAGCAAAGTCAACAGTGATTATAATGTGTTTTGTTTCATTTCTTTGACATGTTCATGTTCTAGATGCCCGGTCTATCATTGACAGCCCAAATTTTGCCTTGTTTTAGCCTAGACGTAAGGGCTGTGTTTGGATGGCTATTAGATGTCTTTTAAACACAAAATTGCTTGCTGGGAAAAAGCATCATGAAATCAAAACTGATCCAAATAATTAATGCACAGAAGTCTCCTGCTCTAATCCAGCAGCCATATCACCCTGTAGCCCAAGACTGGTTTCCCACTGAAGCTAAGCAGGGCTGAGCCTGGTCAGTACCTGGATGGGAGACCTCCTGGGAAAACCAGGTTGCTGCTGGTAGAGGTGTTAGTAAGTCCAGCAGGGGGCGCTCACTCTGTGGTCTGTGTGGGTCCTAACACCCCAGTATAGTGATGGGACACTATACTGTCAATAAACAGCATCCTTTGGATGAGACGTTAAACCGAAGTCCTGACTCTCTGTGGTCATAAAAAAATCCCAGGATGTCCTTTGGAAAAATAGTAGGGGTGTAACCCTGGCCAAATTTGCCCAATGGCCTCCTAATAATCCCGATATACTGATTAGCTTCATCACTCTGTCTCCTCTCCACCAATCAGCTGGTGTGTGGTGGGCGTTCAGGTGCAATATGGCTGCCGTCACATCATCCAGGTGGTGCTGCACATTGGTGGTGGTTGAGGAGATTCCCCCCTTCTATATGTAAAGCGCTTTGAGGACCCAGAAAAGCACTAGATAAATGTAACTAATTATTAATCTGTTCTGTACATGATGCTAAAACACTTTTGTAAGTCGCTCTGAATAAAAGCAACTGGTAAATGCCTTTTAAATGCAATTATAAGGAGAATGAATAGTGCATGTTATTTTAAAGATTTTTTTTTTTTTAATATAGGAACCCAATAACATTTTCCAAACATCACATCTTTCTGCTGATGCAACCAAGGCCATATGGTAAGGGGAAATAATAATGACCAATAGTGTTTGATTGTTATGCATTTTTTGTGACCAAGCTATTCAAAATAATTTAATGATATTAATGCATTGTAAATGGCGTTTTATGCGGACTTTCAGGACTCTTACAGTGAGAGGACAACCGGGTCCTCCAGCGAGGTCTTCCGCTCCAGTCTCCCATTGCCTGCCTCCGGGCTGCTTCTGTTCAGCTTGTACGTCTCTTGTGCAGACGGTCCTCTGGGCTGTACGGTGACCGTGGCAGTGTGGCTGCCCTCATCTTCACTGTTGGCCTGGTTTGCTCTCAGTGCAGACGGGGAGGGAGACGTGCGGTCTGGCGCCTGCTGTGCAGACAGACTGCTGGCGTTGGAGATGCAGTCTGTGTCGCTGTGGCTGCGCAGGGCCATGGAGTCGGGACTGACGGGCGCGTCGCTGCTGCTAGGACAGGCCCGGACCTGTGCAGACGGACTGCTGAAGTGGGACGGCGACGTGAAGCCTGACGTGCGATCTGAGTGCTTCACATGCACCGTGGAGTCCAGAGTCAACACCTGGGTGAGGGAGCCACAGGTGAGGGATGAAACTAGACATTTTGCTCCTTAATTAATTCTTGTCTTAATTGGCACTGCTCTGACCTGAGGAGACGAGGAGGAGTTGATTAAGGAGTCCCACTCGTGGCCTTTGGGATCTGCTCTTTTGCTCTGGTAGATCTCCCGCAGAGACAGACGGTTCTCATCTGGATTCTGTGTACAACAGAATAACAACTGCATTCAAAGAGTCTGTGGAGCAAAGCTCACCGTGTCCAGCAGTACAGACTTATACTGTTTAAGCCTACTGTATTATATTTGATACGCACATTTTAATTATCAACATCATCAAAACTTTGCATAAAAACCTGTTTTAAATAATCTTCCACATGCCTTTTGTCGTATGATTGATAGTTTATACTTGTAAAAACATCCACATTCAGCTTGCGGTTCACAAGTCTTTTTGCTGTGAAATCTGTACTGATTTATATCAAGTAAACATATGAATAACTTTTATATTGTTAGTAATATTCCAAGATGAACACTTACTGGACTGAAGCAACTTCTGTTTACTTGTATAAAAATCATGTTAAAATGTGAGTATCAAATATGATCCATCAGGCTTTTCTGTAAAGTGTATTTGTTCATCTCTCAATCATCATTGTATTGCATTTACATTATGAAACTACAAAGCTTTGATCATAAAACTAAGCATTTAAATATCATCTTACTAAGAAGTATTATAAAGTGACAACTTATCGTATTTATATGCATTTTATGTCAGTAGTCTGTTATACTGTTATAAAGATCTTATTGATTTACATTACAAGCTATCAGAATTTAATATTTTTGGCCATATAAATATTTACATTTACATTTATGCATTGGGCAGACGCTTTTATCCAAAGTGACTTACATTGCATTCAAGGTACACATTTTTACACTTTTTTTTTTTGTCAGTTCTTCAACTGCACCAAATTTCATATCGGAGTTGGAATCTTTAGCCACCAAAACGATTCTTCATCTACAATGTTTTCTTATTAATGAATGAGTTTACCATTAATGACTTTAAATTAATTTAATAACAATTTACCTGCATTAGGACGAAGGAAGCACTTTCAAAGTTGTCAGGTAGAGGGCGGTATAACTCACTCTCATCCAGCTTCCAGTAAGATAGGCCTGAAAAATCAAACAGAATTACAATTTCACAATAATCAGAAATGACTTCAGTCTTAAGCACTATTAATTCAAAACCTCATAACATTACACATTACAATCCCCACCAAAACCTCAGATCACAATCACATCCCTCCAGTGTGCTGTTAGACGGACAGCAGAGCTTGATTCTCAGTGAGATGTGTTACCTGAGGCTTCAGACACCAGACTGTCACTTCTCTTTAGAGGCAATGGGTTCATGGAGGCTGCACTGCATCCACGCTGGGGGAAAAGCCAGAAAGAAAAAAAAAAGATGTTTATTATATTCAGAAAGCAATTTGTAAATGCACACAGAGGTCTCTATGAACATTCAAAGTAATTAGGAGAACACTGATGCTTCGTCTTATCTCTGAAACAGCAAATGATGCACGATTTATAAAAAACAAAATCAAAGATGCATTAAAGAAATTGAGCAATTAAAAATCTTTTCTCCCTTTAAATTTAGAACATGAAATCAGACATCTAAGCATTATATACAGAAGAAAAGATGGAAGGATATTCAAAGAAGAGTTTACTGGTTAAATGAGTAAAATAAGCTTCCTAATTGCCAACACTAATATGCTCACAGGTATCTCATGCATCCCTGCTGCTCATGGTTATTTAAAATAAATAAATAAATAAACAATCATTCAATATTAATATTTTCTTACATCAGGTAAATGATCTGTGTGCTCCTTGGGAGATCCTGTTCCTGCTGTGCTCCTTGTTCGATCGTCCACATGTGACGTCCGGTTTTGTGCCGTTCTGCTCTTTCTCTGTCTGTGCTTTTGCCGTTGGGCCCAGGAGGTCAGAGGTTGACTACACAACATTAAACATCACAAAACAACTACATCCATTAAATGTTATAAAAACTATAACAGTTATATAGTTCATTTCAACCAGTGTTATTTTAGTACATACTATTACAGTTTTTATTAATATTCTCAATCAGCTTTTACTTTCATATTTTTAAATGTATCTTTTTAGTCATTTAGTTTATTAGTTTTTGTTTTTAACTATTTCTAAATAGTTTTCATTTATTTTTCAGTTTTAGTTTAATTTCAGTTAGTAATTGTAGTACTTCAAACTTACTTCAGTGAGTTGTCAAGACAGCATTTCTAATTTTTTAAGTTTTTCATCAAGTTATTTCAGTTAATAGTTTTTAATAGTTTAGTTTTAGTTAATGATAACTAGCCTAGAAATCTAGACGCACCCTAGCGGCAGCAAATCTAATTTGCCGCGAGTGTAGTCTAGCAACTCTCCGTTGGCGTGCGAGCTGGAAAAACCAAACTCTGGTCAGGCCAATCACATCGTGTATAGAGTTGGTGGGCGGGCTTAACATAATGACGGCAGAGTTGCCGCGGTTCCACGTGCTACTTGTAAACAAAGAAGCTGGCAAACAGCGGTCTTTCGAATCGGCTTTGGCCACGAGTCTTTTCTTTGAGAAAAGAACAAAGAACGATACTGAAGTCATTCTTAAAAAAGGAAGATGTGTTCGGAGTTTTGCCGACCGGATACGGCGAAAGTTTAATCTATCAACTAGCTCGGCTTCACCTTCTTCGTTGCTCTGGTTGGTTGTAGCGCTATCCTATTGCGTGCAGAGGGAATGTGAAAGACAACCGTTTATCCCGCCTCTCGGACTGAGCCCTGCCAATGGTGTGTTCCCAGACCCAACATCTTGATGTGGGTCTGGCTTGTCAGGCTAAATGATAACAACACTGACTACAACAATAAAGGCTATATTTATTACGTATTTGAACATTATAGTCAAAAGTTTAAGCACATTTGACTGAATTTATTTGCACATTTATTTAAAATATAACTGTAGAGAGAAGCATTTTGATAACTATATGCATTATATTACATATTCGTTATATTTTGACTTAACCTGTATACGATGTCTTCAGTATACAATGTATGTTTAAATAAATCAGTAGTGACAACAAGTTATTACAGAACACCAATTAAATGTTTATATTTTTTTATTATGTAAAAACTTAATTTTATTATTAAAAGATTATATAACTGTCTTATGTGCAATGTAAATGCTTATATACAATGAGGGCTGATTATCAAATAAAGTTGATTCATGAATTAATTCCCATTAGGGATGTAACAATACATCGTATATATCGAGATATCACAATATAAAACTGCGACGATATGTATCGTTGATGTAAACAATATGATTAGATATATAGAGTTAGTTTTATCCCAGGCTCAGCTTACTGTATTTATAAGGGATAATTCACTCAAAAATGTAAATTCTGTCATCATGTACTCACACTCATGTCGCCAATAAGATTTTCATTCAACTTCAAAACACAAATGAAGATGTTTTTCAAGAAACCAGAGAAGTACCTCCATTTAAAGTCCATTCCTCTCAAACTTAAAAGATCCAAAAAATGTCATAAAGGCATCGTAAAAATAATCAGTCGAGTGGTCTAATCCAAATCCAAGTCTTCTGAAGAGACACGATGGCTTTATATGATGAACAGATTTACGCGACGCACATACTGTAGTAAACACGGACGTTCAAACGTGACGTGACGCGCGGAAACAACATTCAAGTGAGTAAATGCAGAACTAACCATTTACAGTTTGCGAATAGTCATTTTGGCACGCTTTCTTGCGATTAGAACTGTGACGGATTGCATTGATCATCTGAAGCGCACAAGGTGCCGGGATGACACTGCTCAAAGTGAAAGCGCAAACATCATTTAAATCACCAGATCACGTTTAGTTTTAGTAGTATGATTATTCACAGTGTTTTAGATGGTTTATTCTTATATGTATAGTGCATTAATAGCAGGAGAGGCGGAACATAGCAAATGTCTTTTTCAGTGTTTCAGACACTGAAAAAAAATTTAGTTTACAGAGTTTCAGTTAAATTTCTACATTAAACTACTATATAGAATGTATAGTAATGCAATGGGGGAATATTTGTGTATCCTGATAATAATATAATAACAATAATATTATTTAAATAATGATAAAAAAGTAATAATAAAAAAAAATCTCTTTATTTTGCCGTAAATACCGCGATAAATATCGTATCGTGAGTTTAGTTTAGCGATAGTATCGAATTGTGACATGAGTGTATCATTACACCCTTAATTCCCATTCATTCATTCGTGTCATTTCGGTTTTGATGACTCCAATCATACTTGACTAACTGCAGTTTTACCTTACTACTCTCCGTTTATCAGTCAGGGTATCAGGTGTGATCATCGCAGGCATCTGGAGTTTGTCATTAGCTGTGATGGTTCTGCTCAGTGGGTTCTGGCCCAGGGGGCTTGTGTCAGGTACAGGGGACGGTGTAAGACTGCCATCCTGCTGGTTCGGGGACCACATCGCCTCATCCCGACCCTCTATGGAACTGGGCCTCCCTGTTTCTAATCCATGCTCCCAGGTGGAAAGAGTCCCATATCCGCTGCTCAGCACGGTAACCATCCCCTCCTCCGAGCTCTCCTGAGGGTGAACAGTGAGCTGGGGATGTGACAGAGGTCCTGCAGCCGGCGACGTGAATGTGTTCTCAGCCGCCGGGTCCTCTAGAGGCTTGTGGATCTTACCGGGCTCCAAAGAGTGTGTTTGTGTGCTGACTAGGCGGTTCTGTAACTGCACTAACGCCTTAATTTCATCCTGTATGAGCTGGAAAAAAACAAGAACTGTCTTGATGACAGAATTTTCATTTTTGTTGGTGAACTATCACTTTAACATCAAGTTTGCGTAACTAGAAGCATGTGCATTCACAGAAATGTGTTTCAAGCCTTAGGGTGCTTTCACACCTGAGTGTTTGTTTCGGCACCTGGTGCGTTTTCTCCCTTGGTTTGGTTAGTTCAAGCATATGTGAACACGGCAATCGTGCTCGGATCTGCTCCAAAATAATCGCTCTGAGACCGCCTGAACGATTGCAAACAAACTCTGAGACAATTCGCTTGAGATGTAAAAGCAATCCGACCCGATGGACCAACGAACCAGATGGTATTATAATTCATAACGGGAAATATGCTATCTAAATAGCAGCAGTGTCTGATTCTGTGAGTCAGCACATCATAGTTGAAAACCAAAAGAGCTCCTCATCACCTTAAAATGTTGTGTAATTGCGTTATGAAAACCTGATTCCAAAAAAGTTGGGACACTGTACAAATTGTAAATAAAAAAGGAATGCTATAATTTACTAATCTCATAAACTTATATTTTATTCACAATAGAATATAGATAACATATCAAATGTTGAAAGTGAGACATTTTGAAATGTCATGCCAAATATTGGCTCATTTTGGATTTCATGAGAGCTACACATTCCAAAAAAGTTGCAACTTATTAGGTCAATTGGCAACATGATTGGGTATAAAAAGAGCCTCTCAGAGCGGCAGTGTCTCTCAGAAGTCAAGATGGGCAGAGGATCACCAATTCCCCCAATGCTGCGGCCAAACATACTGGAGCAATATCAGAAAGGAGTTTCTCAGAGAAAAACTGCAAAGAGTTTGAAGTTCTCATCATCTACAGTGCATAATATCATCCAAAGATTCAGAGAATCTGGAACAATCTCTGTGCGTAAGGGTCAAGGCCGGAAAACCATACTGGATGCCCGTGATCTTCGGCCCTTAGACGGCACTGCATCACATACAGGAATGCTACTGTAATGGAAATCACAACATGGGCTCAGGAATACTTCCAGAAAACATTGTCGTGAACACAATCCACCGTGCCATTCGCCGTTGCCGGCTAAAACTCTATAGGTCAAAAAGAAGCCATATCTAAACATGATCCAGAAGCGCAGGCGTTTCTCTGGGCCAAGGCTCATTTAAAATGGACTGTGGCAAAGTGGAAAACTGTTCTGTGGTCAGACCAATCAAAATTTGAAGTTCTTTTTGGAAAACTGGGACGCCATGTCATCCGGACTAAAGAGGACAAGGACAACCCAAGTTGTTCTCAGCGCTCAGTTCAGAAGCCTGCATCTCTGATGGGATGGGGTTCATGAGTGCGTGTGGCATGGGCAGCTTACACATCTGGAAAGGCACCATCAAAGCTGAAAGGTATATCCAAGTTCTAGAACAACATATGCTCCCATCCAGACGTCGTCTCTTTCAGGGAAGACCTTGCATTTTCCAACATGACAATGCCAGACCACATACTGCATCAATTACAACATCATGGCTGCGTAGAAGAAGGATCTGAGTACTGAAATGGCCAGCCTGCAGTCCAGATCTTTCACCATAGAAAACATTTGGAGCATCATAAAGAGGAAGATGCCACAAAGAAGACCTAAGACAGTTGAGCAACTAGAAGCCTGTATTAGACAAGAATGGGACAACATTCCTATTCCTAAACTTGAGCAACTTGTCTCCTCAGTCCCCAGACGTTTGCAGACTGTTAGAAAAAGAAGAGGGGATGCCACACAGTGGGAAACATGGCCTTGTCCCAACTTTTTTGAGATGTGTTGATGCCATGAAATTTAAAATCAACTTATTTTTCCCTTAAAATGATACATTTTCTCAGTTTAAACATTTGATATGTCATCTATGTTGTATTCTGAATAAAATATTGAAATTTGAAACTTCTACATCATTGCATTCTGTTTTTATTCACAGTTTGTACAGTGTCCCAACTTTTTTGGAATCAGGTTTGTAAATGTAGTATATAATTTAACAGCGGGAATGACGGCTACATTCGTATTGTGTTTGCGTGTGTCTGTGTGTTCATGGGGCGAACTTGTCAATCATCTTGATGGATGACGCAGAGGAAACACTGACCAATAAGAGGACAGTTATACTCGCATGTGACTTGCATAAACACATTTTGGTATGCTTTGAAAGGTTGCCTTGTGAAAGCAAACCTAATCAAGAAGAAAATGAAGTGAAGTCCCTGTTTCGGAACAAAATACACAGTCTATAGGTGTGAAAACGTCCTTAGACTAGCATAACCAGATTAAACACACTGAAGCACCTTGTCGGCATCAGATACAAAGCACAACACTTGAACCCTCTCCAACATAAACACACAATAATTTGGTAACAGTCCAGTCAGATCCTTTGATAAACATACCTGTATTTGGCACTGGTACTGCTCCTGCTGAGCAAGGATTTGCTCTTGATATTGCTTTTCCACCAACTGAAAGAGATGAAGCCACCGGCCCTGATTGAGCAAGAAAACACACTGTCACTATGTTGTCTGCTTTTTAATAAGAGGATAAACACATAATCTGTGGATGCAAATGAAGGAAATGATAAGACAAATTGGTGTGTTTTAGTTAGATATAAAATAGAGGTTTCAGTGTGAAATTTCTACTGCCAATCTCACAAAAGAAACCAATAGAAATCTTGATGTGACCATTCTCAGCATATAACATTTACATTTAGTCATTTAGCAGACGCTTTTATCCAAAGCGACTTACAAATGAGAGCAATAGAAGCAACTAAAAACAGTCAAGGACAACAATATGCAAGTCTGTGACAACAAAATATAACATTTTAAAGTGGCGATGAAACAGAAGTAGCAAAATATCCTTTCTGCTGTATTTTGACATACATCCGAGTGTAACAGATTATCCACAAAAGAATCGTTAGTCATCTTGAAAAAACATAACTCTTGAGAGGAGCATTTTGATAAATATATGCCCTATATTGCATATTCATTATATTTTTACTTAAGCTGTTGTGTTCATTATTTAATGCATGTTTGAATAAATCTGTCATTAAACATGATATTACAGCCACCGTTTAAATGTTTATATTTCAACAACAAATTAGAGTAGAAACCTGCATTTATAATTAAAAAGATTATATAAAAACTGCCTTTATGCAATGTAAATGTTTATTCACAATGAGGGCTGATTATTAAATAAAGTTGATTAATTAACTGTTTTCATTTTGGTGCATAACTATTAAAGTATTAGTTGACTTTAAAATGAAAATTAGCCCATGATTTACTCACCCCCCAAGCCATCCTATATGACTTTCTTCTTTCTGATGAACACAATCAGCATTATATTAATAAATATCCTGACGCTTCCAAGCTTTATAATGGCAGTGAACAGGGCTTACGAGTATGAAGCTCAGAAAAGTGCATCCATCCTTCATAAACGTGCTCCACACGGCTCCGGGGGTTCATAAAGGCAAATAAAAAAACTTTATAAAGTTAAATATCTAGCTTCTGCCAGACCGCCATCCGTATTCAACTTACCAAGAAAGTGTAACACAGTTCAAACGCTTACGCCACGTCTGATGTCATACAGTTACAGCCATTTACGCTTTTTTCATAAGTTGAATACGGAAGGCATCTGGTATATGTTACTTTATAACGTGTTAAATATGGATATTTTTCTTACAAAACTCCATTGATTTGCTTCAGAAGGCCTTTTTTAACCGCCGGAGCTGTGTGGAGTACATTTATGATGGATGGATGCACTTTTTCTTAATTTTTGAGCCCTGTTCACTCCCGTTATAAAGCTTGGAAGCATCAGGATATTTATTAATATAACTCTGATTATGTTCAACAGAAAGAAGAAAGTCATATACACCTAGGATGGCTTGAGGGTGAGTAAATCATGGGGTCATTTTCATATTAAAGTCAACTAAATGCATTTAGAAAATAGGGTGATTTTTCATGCCAGTTTTAAAGACTTCAAGATACTTCTAAATGATCTAATTTGGGATGTCAGGGATCAGCTGCATTGTGGGATGTTCTCCATAGCTCTGAGCGTGGCTGCAGCTGTCGACTCCTAGGGGAGACCCCAGACGATGGCCCAGAAACCTGGGCCACGATGGCTGCTTCATAACGCCACATGAGGGAATGAATGGACAGTGTGGTCTCGGGCATCTGCACACCTCACAGTTCTTCCAAATCTCAGGGTCGGTCTCCCCACTGCTCTGGATCTCCTGGACCAGGGCTCGGAGGGTCTCAAGGGAGCTTGGGTTGATGAAGGGCAAACTTCTCCCTGAGCTGAACTCCTCCTCAGTACGAAGACACAGATTCCTAAAGCATGTGACATGAGTAGAAAGACACCCAGAGGGATTTAAAACATCAATGACAGCATCTTTGTAAAAACAAAAAACAGTACACATCACATGAAAAAAAAAAAACAGACCTTATTTTGTTGGAAATGCTGCATGCTGGTGTGGTTGAGAGTCGGTTTGCCCCTTCTGTCGCCTGAAGGAAGCCCTCGGGGTGGGACGCAGAGTGCTCTTCTTCGGGGAGACCCGATACTGTGTCCGCAGAGGAGACGATGGACGCCTCGCTCTCTTTCCCACCATTGGCACTGATTTGATCGTGGCTCAAGGCCACAGAGCTGGACACGTCCTCAGAGATGCTGTCATCTGTGGACATGCTTAAACAGCCGTGTACAGTGACCGTATGCGAGCGCTGTGTAAAAAAAAAAAAAAATTAAAAAAAAAGGAGAATATTATACATTCCATAAGAGTAAATGCGTGTAGATGACACTTATCCAAAGCAACTAGGGCTCAAACCTGTAACCTTACAATTACCAGCCCAGATATTTAACTAATTAGCCACCCAGCCATGAAAATAAAGCCTATTTTTACTTTCAGAATTATTTACCTGCTCATATTAACTGAGATATATATAAAAAAACACTGTTTACAAATAATGGCCCATTACAAGACCTAAAATATGTATTTTTATATGCATACAAGTTGTCTTATTAAGAAAAAAAAACGTTCTCATCCATGTTATTCCTTGCGAAAAACAAGTACGCTAGCTTTCTTTTTTTTTTTTTTTTTTTTAAAAGAGTACTTATTACAAAACGTAAAATACTTTAAAAGAATAAGTGTGGACACTTAACTGCATGTTACCTGGAATTAAATTAAGAGTGCTTTTTTGACATACTCAAGTAGGACTTCAGTACATCTTTATGTGTAATTTCATAATTGCCTCTACGTCGACATTTACTAAAAATTAATGTGATTTCTACTGACTGAAATTTAAATATTACACATGTGTGGTGAAGAAGCTGCAATTCAGTACATTTAAAACATGCGGTCTCAAAATGTACTTTAATGTAATTTGACATAATTACAAAGTGCACTTTCTAAAAGTGTACTTAAGTGTGTTAAGAAACAATCATCTTTAAATACCCTTAACTGGCCTTTTAGTTTATCAATATTTTATTACCTGTAAGTATAGTTTTTTAAAATATACTTTTAAGATTTGAAGTACAATACAAATGCACATTCAATGGGATTACGCACACTTATTAGGGATTTGTTTACTATTCATATTCACCCTAATACAATATGCTAAATCCTTAAATACAATCACAACGACGTTTCACGACTATCACGAACTTAGGAAATAACATACAATTCATACAATTATTTTTTAAAGGTTAAGGCATAAACAAGAAGCCAGCTGTCAGACTGACAAGCAATCATGGCCACATCTGGTAAATAGGTTGCAGTCTGGAAACAACAGGCATATTCTCCCAACACATGCCATTCATTGGTAATAACTTGGATGGAGACCAACAGCAAGTTAAAGGAAAACCATAAAGCCAGAACCACATACACATTATGTCATCAGATCAAGAAACAATACAAAGCAAATCTGGCGACTTACATACCCAGCTGGTGGTGTTTTATCGCACATCTATTTTAAAAGCTGTGAAGCGGGGTCATAGATGTGTACATGCCAGCAAGACACAGACACAGATATGTCGCTATGGCGCTTCCTGTTCCCTCGCGCAGCCGCCACACACACAACATCACCTCTGCAGCTGCATCCCGCGAGCCACCGAGCACAAGCGCTGACACACTTACCATGATAATAACTCGCAAGTAACGCGTCACTTACTTGTTACTGTTTATCATCACTTGTTGTCCCATTTTGACATTTCCTCATGTGCTCTCTTTCTTTCTCTTCATCTGTCACTGACTGCTTCTCGCTCAACCTTCTAACGTTCTAAGCACCCAACGACGACACACTGCGCCGCGAACCGCAATTGGCCGAACGAGTTCGAAAGGCGTCACTTGATTGGCCAGCGCAAATAGTTGACGTCACTTCAGACTCTACGATTGGCTCTTTTGCAAGATTCTGCGCATTTTAAGAGCACAACAGTGACTCTGATTGGTCTTTTGAGTAACGGGTGCATTTCACCTGTCAGGAAATGCCTAGGTTCTATTTCCGTCAGTAATCAAAATAAATAAATTAAGGATTATATTTTGTTTTAGAAAAGAAGCCTTTTTGGGACCATGTTTTTTTGTTGTTGTTGCAATTTGATGTTGTTCTTTTTTTTAAATAATATTTAAGGGTAACGCTTTATTTTAACGTCACGAAGTTGCACATAACTACGTAATAACAGTAAATTATGCATAATTACAAGTAATAAACCCTAACTGTAACTCTGTAGTAAGTACATTTAGTTAATATTACTTAGTACTGAGTAAGTACAATGTAGCTACATCAAAATAAAATAAAAAATATTTTGTAATTAAGCAATTTATTTCACTTAAAATTTGCCCTAACACAATAAATCACTTTTCTGAGAATAACAAACGCAGAAAAACTAAAAAAATAATACCAGAGTGCATTACAATACTGATTGAGCAAGGAAAAAAAAAAATGCTTAATTGTCATGAAAATATTTTCACAAATTAAAAAATTCATAATGCATCCAAAACACGCTTCATTTTTTTAATGCAAAATTACAATATCTTATTTTTCCCCACTTTGGATGAAGTTTTTATAAGAATCACCAAAACAAGTAATTAAAAGTGACACAAATTCACAATGCAATTATCAATTTACAAAATCCAATTAGTTAATTTGAGCTTATGTGCTGTATTACAGCATTATTTTGATTTGTAAACCATGCAAATTAATTATACAATATAGCCTTAAATAATTACTATGGTAAACATTGATTAATAATGATCGGAAATGAATAATCTTTGTATTTCATATTTAGGTGGATCATCAAACCGGGTTACCGCAGTTTTATTGTAGCGACAATAAAATCTGGTATTACCATGTTAGATTTATGTAAGGATAAGGATTCAACAAGTCTTTTGCAAAACAATAAACAAAAACATTTCATACACAATGAATGTCATATTTATTGACAGATATACAAAATTCCAAAGAGTGACCTTTTTGTCTTTACATGAAAATACATTGTATTACACAAGGTAATAAATACAAATAAAGACGAAAGTAATGGCATCACTATAATACTTTTGAGAATCTCCCCGATTAAAAGAAAACTCAGCTATCCATGAGTGTGTCCGAGGAGAAAATACCTTATAATCCTGAGACCTATTTCTAAAAGCACATACCTAGTCTAACCTGTAAAAGCCATGCAGATTCTAATGTGGGACCTTTCATCCGGTTGCATGCATTTTTGCTTATTTGTTCTTAAAGATACTATGTGGTCAAAGAAAATGAAATATATAAAAACGACTCAAATGGCAACAGTTCTTCCAGAGCTCTTGCATTTATAAACCAGAAGATATATTCTCTGCGTCGTGCCTTATCCCCTCCAAACCACAGATGAAAAGCGCAACTCGTAACATAAATGCTCCACTTGTTGATTGTTTTGTCCCCCTCAAAGGAAAGGCATGCATGATTCCCGTGTGACGGTATAAGAAGACAGTTCTTTCAGCCGAATGGAGAGAATGAGGAAGGAGGCGCTAGGATCTCGCATTTCTTTCTGTCTCTGCCAGACACTCCCGAACGAGCCCTCTGGCGTGGATGATGCCTTCAAATAAAGACACAATATCGGAGTTGCTGAGTAAGTATAACATGAGTGCATTTGATAAAAGCAGATTTATAGCTTTTGTACACAAACCTCTTTTAAGTCGCTCCATGGCACTTTTACTCCCTGCATATGTTGGCCTTATTTCTTTCCCAAGTTCTTCGATGATGGCGAGGAGTTCAGCATATTTACTCTGAGGTACTTGGTTTCCATTCGGACCCTAAAAATCATATAAGCAAACTTAAAGGGTTAGTTTACCCAGAAATGAAAATGATGGTTTACTCACCCTCAAGTCATCCCAGGTGTATATGACATTCTTCTTTCAGCCGAACACAATCAGAATTATATTAAAAAAATATCCCGGCTCTTCCAAGCTTTATAATGGGAGTGAATAGTACCTTAGATTTTGAAGCCCAAAAAAAGTGCATCCATCCATCATAAAAGTGACTCCAGGGGCGTTAATAAAGGTCTTCTGACGTGAAGCAATTGGTTAGGGTACGAAAAATATCCATATTTATAACTTTAAAAACTATAAATCACTGGCTTCCGGTGACGGTACGGCAGAAGAGTGACCTCTGACCTCTGATGTAGGAGTATCGTAAGCTTAGGTGAGAGTAGACGCCTCACGCGGAGTGTCGGGTCAGAGGTCACTCTTCCACTGGAACAAGACTCACGGTGTCTCTACTTTTATGATGGATGGATGTGCTTTTATGGCCTTCAAAATCTAAGGTACCATTCACTGCCATTATAAAGCTTGGATTAGCCAGGACATTTTTAATATAACTCTGATTGTGTTCGTCTGAAAGAAGAAAGTCATGATATACACCTTGGATGGCTTGAGGGTGAGTAAATCAGGGGCTGATTTTAATTTTTAGGTGAACTATCCCTTTAAATATGTTCGTTAGGACAGAATGAGTTTTAACGTGTAAAAAAAAAAAAACGTTAGGAACTATTATGGTTAATATCATGAATGAGTTTTTACTTTTATATTTTCTGTTTTCATTTTAAATTTCATCAACAATAGTTTTTGTATTTTGATTTTATTTTATTTCAAGTCACGGAAATGTTTTTTATGGTTTAATGTCAGCACGAAAGTGAAGTTGCGCTAGACTGTTGTTCCCTATTGTGACGTATATCCAAGTGAAAGTAGATTTTGTCCATGGGCAATAAATGATGCAATGAAAATGATCCCCTTTACCCGACCCCACCCACACTGTGACGTGGGCAAATCAGGTAACGCAGTAGAAAACGCCCCTGTTTATGGCCACTCCCACTGATCCGGTAACTCCCATTACTGTCCTGCAGAGACCTAAATACTTGATTGATTGAATGGTTGTGGTTTGCTATTGGTCGATCTCATGTGAGTGACAGGCTGTCCCGCCCTCAAGCGAGATGTTATTGCAAGAGGGAGTGAAAGTTATTTTGATTAAAGTCCCAGTGAACCGGAAGTAGCAAGTGAGTTTTCTTCAGTGCCGGGCCGTATGTCACTAACGGCTGGAGGGGCGTGGTTGCGCATTTTCAAACCCAAGCCGTCAAACTGACATCATCTGAGAAGGAACGCCGTTTCCAGACCGGAAGTTACTTTTCAGATTAAAGAGTGTATTAACTCGGATTAATTGTTCACCCTAAGACCTGTAATATGTGCTAACAAAGTAAATAGGGTCAGTTTTGATTTCATGAGGACTTTAAAGATTGAGTTGCTAAATACATCTTTTATAATAATTACGGCTATATTCCATTAAAAACAAAAAACGGTTAATTTTGATATCTATACTGTAATAAGCCTGAAACCTACCTGTGGGAATCCCAATGAAGGTGGTCCAAAGTCGTTTAGAATTGGCTTGTATGACTGTATTGTTGCCATGGAAGATGGAGACGGAATGTTTCCTGTTAAGAGTGAACAACAATACTATTAATTCACTCTATGAAACAACATGCGGCGATTATGATTTACATAAATACATGCATTATTTCTAGACAAGACTGACGGATATATAGTGTAAATGCAGAACATTTGTTTGCTGGCCTTTTGTCTCAAACCCACTGATACACAACCCCTGTGACAACTAGCCCCGGTCTCCGTCACGCTCGTTCTATGCAACACCACCGTCGGCCACTAGGTGTCCCCAAAGAGCAATAAAAAAACTGCACGTCTGAATCCGATCAATCAACAGCCCAAGAGACAATCATGGAGGAAACGGCACGGGCTTGATCTTAGCCGCTAAAAGGATTCATTTTTATCACAATCTAGCGGCCTCCACACAAACCCATCCGGCCACGGCGCGACGCGGACCCTTCGGGAAGAACCCGAAAATGCACCTCACGCCGATATTTAGCCCTATCGAAGGCGAGGAAAGCGTTTTTTTCACTAGTAATAATGGCGGATGTGAAGGATCTGACCCTGTAGCGATCAGACTGGACAAAAACTACACACGGCTTTTCCCCAGGTATTCTTTCTCACGCCAATTCTTACATTCGATCAAATACACTCAAGACGAAGAGTTTTCCACGCTTTTTCGGCATACCTTGGTTCCCAGAAGTTCCCGGAAGGTGTTGATGGGGATTGGGTTTGTAAGACATACCTGAAGAGATAATAAATGAGAGAAATAAAATTGTCCCTAAAATCAGCGGAGCGTCCGTCTCACAGACACTTTTTGTTTACAGCGGAGCAGCACCGGCAAATATGGCCGCGTCACTCCTCATGACACCCACACTGCTGTCCATCATCATCACAAAGAACTCCAGACAATTAACACATAATTAATAAAAAAATAAATAAAATAACCAATGTTGTCCATCATCGCAGGGACGACTGGAGAAGTTACAAAATCATCAAAGAAGAAATACTGCTCGTTAGCGTTAAGATTTTAAGTGTTTTACTAAAAATGCACTTTTATAAAAAAAAATTTAAAAAAAAAGGAAAATTGTGCAATTACATGATAATAGTTAACAAAAGATTTTTTTTTTTTCAAAATCTTACATTTTTAAATTTGGGACAAAAAAAAAAAAAAAAAAAAAAAAAAAAGGTTTTGGATTTAGTTGAACAAACCTTGTTTAATTAGATTTAAAGTGGATTATTTCATCTAGCTTTGTACGTGTACTTTTTACTGTGCCAAAATGCTATTAAACTGCATTGAAATAAATGTGAAACCTTGTGTGTTTGTTTTTTCATAACTCATCTGACCTTGAGAACTAGATTTATACATTTACTCCCCAATTAAAAGATTTCAGGTGTGCTTACAGTACTTTCTTGTTCAACCCTTTGCACGTTGATTAAAAAGCCGAATACACATTAACCTAAATAGGTTCCCTTCAAGTAAAGACATTTTGAAATTGATGTAATCCACAAGATTTATTGGTCATACGCAAGAGGTAGAGATCTTGCAGTTAAATTTTTCCATAGATTCTTTGTACAACAGATCCATCAGTAGTGCAACTCGTGCAAGGATGAATGACATTGTCTTCAGAGTGCTGCAACATCTACAATTCAGCAAAAACATGACATTTCAGATATGCAACTATACATCGAGATATAGTAGAGAGACCGAGCATGTGTCAAACTCCAACATTTACAGCAGAGATGAGGTTCGGGAGCTCTTTATCCCAAGTAACACGTGTGACAGCAAATTATTAAAAGCAAGAAATAGAAAAGCTGAGCAAAAGCTTTGATTGATGTGGCCTCCTGTAGAGGTCAGTCCAGTTTACAATTGCATTAAACATTCAAAACTGCAACGCCGGGAAGCAGCGAAAACATCAACCGGACGCTGACCTGCTTCCTTAAACTAAACTAAATCCAAAGGGTTCATCAAACCATGCAATGTTCCTGATAGTCTTCAGGGTTGGGTTTAGACCGCTTACACCCGTCGGGTGAGCCAGAGCGTTCCTGCTTTCAAAAATCAGGGACTGTATTAAGTGGTAAACAAGCAGCGTCATGCCCAAGTCATGCTGGGTCACAAGGCTAAAGGTTGGGGACCGGCGGCAGACGGAGGCCATGTGTTTAAAATTAGACAAAAAAAAAAAAAAAAAAAGCGGGACAAGGAAAAGAAAACTTGATTGCGAGTAACCCCTGAGCGCTGTCCTGTGTACATAGTAGTGTAGGTGACTTCACAGAGCCACGTGTGTCGATGGAAAGCACAGGCGATGATTTAGCCGACTGGAGGTTGTGAAAAGGAAACAGTCTGACCAAATATTGTCCAGTTTCGCCCCCTTCTCAGTGTGGTTTCCTGAAGCGCAGAGCTCCGATTCTGTCGTCCAGCAAGCTCCTTTGGCAATGAGTCCTCTTTGGACAAGAACCCTGAAATATTAAATACGACACAAGCACTGTCTTCCTCACAGTGTACCGGAAGAGGAAGGGTGGCTGGCTGGCTTACGATGCCACATCTGCCCTAAAGCAAGGGGTGCGTTTGTCGCGCTATGTGTTGGCCGTGTGGCTGATGCTCTGTGGATGGAGTTGCTGCCACATTTGCTGCTGCTGCACAGCCAGCTGCTGAGACTGATCTGATGATGACAGGATGTTGGTCAGGGGCGACACGCAGTTGGCGGGAATGATCAGACCTGAGCAGGAAAAAAAGAAAACAGCTTGAAATTAAACTTTATTCATCGCCACAATGTATAATACTGTTTGAAAGTTTGGGGTTGGTAAAATGTAATGTTTTCTGAAAGTCTCTTTTGCTCACCAAGGCTGCATTTATTTGATCAAAAATACAATTCAGCAATATTGTGAAATATTAGAATTTTAAATTGCCGTTTTCTATGTGAATATATTGTAAAAATGTCATTTATTCCTGTGACGTAAAGCTGAATTTTCAGCATTTCAGTGTCATCATTCTAAAATACTGATTTGCTGCTCAAGAAACATCTCTCATCTATAGCCCTATTCGAACAGGACTAGATTTCCAGGGGGACATTACAGAAATTCATGTTTCACAGATGTACTTTGCTTTAATCCCGTCCGAATCTGCCAAGTCAGTGTTTCTCACACAACCTCAGTAAAAATTCAGGGGCAAATTACCGACTGTTTTTGCTCTGTGATTGCTGAAGTTCTTCTAACGCTTCTCCTCGTGTTTTTGACCTACCGTTTGCACACCAATCTTCAGCATGCTTTCATTTAGTTTCAATAGGGATGGTCTCAGAAAACAAAAACAAAAAAAAAAAAAAAAAAAAAACACACACACACATACAATCAATAAATAGAGCCAAAAATCACAGACTGCCTAGTTTAATATCAGTATCAGGTAAGATACTAGTCTAGCTTTCTCTGCTCACTTATGCAAGTTTATTATAAACAGCCACTGCTTTAAATTTACGAAGTTTACTTAAATAGGGATTTTAAAATAAATTTTAATTATATGAACAAATAATAAATTAAAAAGACATATGCAGCATGCAAGCACAGCACATGATCTTCTGTAACAGCCACGTGCAGAAAACACACTCTCCCACTTCTGTAATAAACACTGAGATGTTAGTCCTGTCCAAATCGGACCATGAAACCACAGGTGTCGAGTGATAAGAACTGCAGCTTTAACGTTGTTTCGAAAACTAGCGCCGTCTGGATAGGGCTTATGTTGAAAAAAAAGTTGCGTTGCTTAATGTTGTTGTGAAAAGTACAGATGTCTTTACTGTCACTTTTGATCAATTAAATGCATCCTTTCAGAAGTCTTAACGACCTAAACGGTTGAATTTTCTGCACCCCTGAAGTTACTTTGCTAACTGTCAGTCACATTATGGAAGATTCATATTTAAAAACTCGTGACTTAATGACTTGTATATAATACACAAGTGAGAGAAAAAAAAAAAAAAAAAACATTGTTTGACAACTTACCCACAATTCTCTGCCCGTCCTCTGTTCTCAAACGTACAATCTGCATCTTCACATTGGTTCCGCTGACTGAGGCCAGTACGCCCTCCACTTTGGTCCACACGCTGAGGACAGAGCCACAGAGGACATAGTATGTCCTGCACCGCAGCCCGATCTCACACTGTAGCCCCACTGACACCTTCTTACAGTTCCCTCGCCTATCAAACAGAAAGTGTTACTCGTAACATTTCCAAACTGATTTGATGAGATTCACGAATCAAGTGAAACTGCACGATTCTTTTGGATTTTCATTTCTGAAGTGATTTAAAAGAAGACCCTACCAGTACGCATGCGAGCAGACTTCGGCCGAGCAGTTGTACTGATCAATCCAGTGCTGCTTGGCATCATCAGAGAGGACCTATTTTGGGATGAGAAGTATTAGAGACTGCACAAGCTGAAGAAATGACATGAAATAGTCTGCAGAGTGCCATTCACCAAGCACCAAATGAGACAACAAACTTGATTTTGGATGTTGGCTTGTAAGTGGTTTAAACTAGGAAGCCTTAACTTAATGTGGTGATTGCAATGCTGGTGTAAGATCAAATTTAAGATGTGGATCATGACTGCTGTAGAGGAGTTTTACAAGATGACTGAAGCAACTGCATCTCAGCAGAATCAAAGCATGCTTTTATATGGCCTATTTTTGTGGGGTGGCTATTATACCACATTGAGGAGCTGCTTGATCTGAGACTGGCTAAAACAAGCTGCGTGCGTGTGTGCGCGTCAATCAAACTCTCCAAGTGCGGTCTGTCGATAAAAATGACTGTGCTAAGGCAAGATACATGTATATACACGACGGATTAAAAACTATATATACACACACACAGCTGGTAAATTCATAACTTTTAAGAATAAAGAATGCAATAAGCCTGCATCTTATAAACAGCAGTAATGTAATACCTTTTTACTTCTTTTCTTGAGGTCTGCGTAAGTCTCTAGTTTAACTTGTTTTCCGATATTTGGTCTGTACACCATAAAGAGTCTCTTCCTGGGATTGACCTCCTTTATAAGGATGGCAATTTTCTTGTTATTCCGGACCTTGAGATGAAACAGAAAATGGTTAGGTTCAGTAGTTGAGTGAATTGGCAGAGGGGTGTATAATGAAAAAGAAGGGGGGGTGGCCTCACCTGAACGTAAAAACCATCATCTGGTCCGTTCTGGTCAGCCCAGACATGGGTGGCATCCTCCCATGACATTCCCCGCTCCACACTCACCTTAAGACACACAAACGCATTTTTTAGACATAAGCCAACTAAACAGACACACATGACATACACACCAACTCATCATAAAGGTGCATCTGTTTAAGTTTCTCAGTATGGATATAAACGTACTGTATAGAGCTCCACATGCCCTGAGGTGGAATATCCTGGTGTCAAGAATTTCTTTGCCTCAACTTTCTTTACTTTCTCATCTCCAGAGCCCAAATCTGCAAGAAAAAAAAAATTCAAACTGAAAAAGGAAACAAAAACAGCTAATCCTAAAGTCTAAAATGGTGTTCACTACATTTTAAGATCACACTGATATTCTGTTAGCGTTGAGATTTGTTTCCAACAGAACTTCCGTAGATCTTTGAGACTTTAGTCATGTTTAAAACACCACCTTACCTAAAATTCCCATGTCATATCTTCCAGTCTTTTTGGCATTCTGAATGACAGCGCTCAAAGTGTCAGAGAAATACTGAAAGAGAGCATTTTGCTGCTGGACCTCCATACCAAGAATCCGGTTCAAGAACTTCCCAATGTTGTTGTAGTCTAAAAAGAGAAAATGAAAACATTGCTTTACCGGGTCTTGAAACACTCAACATTTCACGACAAAATAAAAACTGAGAATGAAATCGACTCTCGGAAGATCTCTCACCTTTGTCTAGTGAGAGAACACCAGATCTATCCTCCACATTTATCAGCCCCACTCCGATTAATCCATTGCGGATTTCTGAAAAAAAAAAAAAAAAAAAAAAACAAAGGTATTAAGTTAAATTTGATGGATTTCAACTGACTTTTCTATTTTTAAAAGACAAATCACCTGTACCTTTAAAGAAATCCCCATTGAAGTCAGCAGGTGGAGACACTAAAGGAGAGTCCAGGCTGACAATAGACTTCATGACTATTTCCAGAGCGTTTCTGCCATACTGTGGATGTAAAAAAAAATACATAAGCAAAAATACAGTTGTTGCTGGACTTATAATACTGACAGTGCGTGTAATCCAATCTTACTTTGTTGTCAAAGTTAAATCGGCTGAGATCTCTCGTCTCTGTGGCCCTTCGGTCTCCGTGCGTTAAAGCCCCCTATTAGAGAAAGACAAACAATTAGGCTTACAAAATTAAAACTGACATCCATTAGCATGCAGAATGTGCACGAGCGACTCACCAGGCTCTCCAGTCGTTTGGCAACAATCGAGGCGAATCGTTGCTCACCAGCGAGTTCAGAGATGAGGAACACATACTCCGGTGCGGTGACCTGGTTGGATCTGTGTGTTCGACCTGTTTGCAATGAATCCAAAGAGTCAGTAAACTGGAAACCAATACAAATGTGATATTTTATACATGTATGCCTTATTTGAAATGCATATAAATCATAACTGGATTACAGTTTTAGCAAACTAATAAAACTTAGTGTGATGCATATTTTTCAGTACAAATGATACAGGTAGTAAAATAAATAAATAAAAACAGGTAAGAAAATAAATCACATAAATATATTTATTATGGAAACAATTACATTTATTCAGTCAAAAAAAAAAAAAAAAAAAAGTATTAATATGGATAAAATATTACCAGCTCTGGAGCAAGAAATATTCAGTTAGTTTAAATAAAGTGGCTTTAATTATGATAAATATAAAAACCTGGTTATTGTGCATTTAAAACACAAAGGGTTAGTTCACCCAAAGATTCTGTCATTACTCACCCTCATGTCATTCCAAACCCATAAGATCTTCAAGAACACAAATTAAGATCAAGATCTTTTTAATGAAACGCGAGAGCTTTCTGTCCTTCCATTGTCAGCTACGCAACTGCCACTTTCAAGCCACAGAAAGGTAGTAAAGACATCATTAAAATAATCCATGTGACTCAGTGGCTTAACCTAAATTGATGCGACGCGAGTGCTTTATTTGCACCAAAAATAAAATGTAACACTTAAATTTACAAATATTAAATTACGGAACATTCACGGAAAGTCTGCTCTCATGTCAACACAGCACGCGGTGTTCTCGTGAACACGTGCTGGAGAATAATATTTTGTAAATAAAGTGGTAAATTGTTTGTTTTTTTTGTGCAAACAAAGCACTCGCATCATAAAATTGAGGTCACATGGATATTTTAATGATGTCTTTTCTATCTTTCTGGGGCTTGAAAGTGGCAGTTGCGTAGCTGTCAATGGAGGGACAGAAAGCTCTCAGATTTGTGTTCCAGAGATGAACGAATTTCTTACGGATTTGGAGCGACAGGAGGGTGAGTAATTAATGACAATTTTCCTTATTTACGACAGAATTCTTTTTATTAGTACTATTACAGAAATCTTACCATGTCATGTATGTGACTGACAAATGTGCATCACATTAAGTTTATTCATAAAAAAAAAAAAAAATATTGGTATGAAGTTCAAATGCATGTTTTTTCATATGCACGTATACATATTTCCCTCTCAAAGACTAAGTTAAAAATATACCCACCAAACTGCTGAATGGCTCTGTCAGCACTCCAGGGCAGTTCCAACGTCATGTGTACCCTCCTCCTCTGGTTCTTCACTCTGCGGTCGGCTTGAAGAGAAATACCAGAGCTGGCAGCCTCTGAGATAATTGCAATGTTCTACCAAGGTGAACACAGAACCATTTAGATGTTGCTCATAATAAATCGAAACATTACACAAACGTGGGTAAATCCAAAGCAGCATACCTTATCTCCGTCCATGAACCTCTGCTTCTCCGTGAGGTTTAGGATTTCAACTGGGACGTCAAGTTCTGATCGAGACTCGTAGGAAATGGTGCCATCATCGTTGCTGACTACCCTGCCTTTGCGGCCAGTCATCTGCATTGCATAAGATGCACACATTTAAAAATGGCATTGCTTTATTTAAATGCAGTGTGGCTGACTCAATACCTCTACAAACAGACCAACCTCTGCGACATTATCAGGGCCTCCCAGTTCGTCAATGAGTTCGTCGAGCGTGTTGGGTGGCAGATCCTCTGCCAGCTGCTCCAGTCGATCCAGCAGGTCCCTCTTCATCCGCTGGGCATCCTCAACAGCATCCTGACTGGTCACACAGCTGCTCTCCTCTGGCTCACTTTTGGCTTCAATACAATTGTTTGGTGTGACTTAGCATTAATATTCATTGGACAATGACGTTCTAAATTATACAGCTTTATCTAACAACTTTAAGATGCAATGGTCTAAACTTTGTGAAGAGCTCATAGGTCACTTACCTATAGTAACCGTGTTGTTTGAAGGTTTGATGGTGGGGGCTGTAAAGGTGGGTCTGGTTGTTCCAAGCCCAGAGGCTAACAAGGCACTTTGAATAGAGTCTGGATCAATGCTCTTTTTCTTCTTCTTGTTCCTCTTGTCTTTACTCTTTTTAGAGTCTTTCCTGATGAGCCACGGATCTAAGTTTCAAATAATAGGCAGCATTTGAATATTTCTAATTATCTTGGTAACTGAATTGAGCTGAATAATGACAGTATTGTCTTCTGTAGAGCTGCTAATGGCTGAAATTTAATTTCTCATTTAATTTTACAACATTAACACGGTTATTTTTCCTGTTTATTAACAAGAAGCTGCTTTGAAAGCTGCCTTTTTGATCTGTATTGTATAAAAGCTCTATATAAATAAATGTGACTTATCTTGGTTGTAACATGCAAAAGCATTTACAAATTCTCACCATCTTCCTCATCCTCACTGGAATCATCCTTAAAGGGGTTGAAGTCATCTTCATCCCCTGAGCTGACCGACTTAAAGCTGTCATCGCTTTCTGCATCTTTGTCTGAATCATCCGAGTTGCTCTCATCTGAGCTGGAACCAGACAGACCACCAGATTTACGAGCCTTCTTCACTTGCTTCTTTGTTTCTGGACCTGCAAACACAAGTCCTATATGGTCAGAGCAAAACCATTACTAGCCTTCATTTTCAATTTGAGTAACCTAAAAGCCCAGGAGTGGTTTTACATCCTCAAACATAGAAATATGCTCAGTTTCAGGGTAGAAATCATTGCTAAATATAACAGGGCATCTCTATTGCGGTTTCCATTAGAGTTGTTCCAATTCCGATACAAGTTTCGGAAATATCACCGATACCACAGCAAATTCTGGCATCGGTATCGGCGAGTACATGAACCCATGTACCGATCCGATACCATTTTCTTAAACAAGACCTAGTTATTATGGCCACTAGCTTTGCCTAACCGCTGCACTGTGTTTCTTCGCTGCTCAGAATGCATTGCAAACACTGGAAGTTGTGCTGTGCTGCCACAAGCAACCACTGTTTAGAGCAGCGAAGAAGAAATGAAAACGTGTTTGCAGTATGTCCGCTGTTTAGCAGTACTTCAGACTAGACCAACCAGCCAGTAAAACGTCAACTGTCACAAGTACGGGTACTTCGGTACCAAGTCGGTATAGATACCAGCATTTCCGTAGTACCGACTCCCGAGTAGATTCAGTACAAACAGCAGCGTTCAGTCGCTTCTGTGTTAATCTGAGCACAGGATTTAATTTTTTATATTCCTAGATTTATTTGTTGCACTGTTTTTTTTATACAGTTATATTGTAAAACTAAAATACCCTTTTCAGTTTGCGGTGTTAGATTTGTGGCTGCATTTGAAGTTCTTTTTCGCTTAAGAAAAATAAATAATATTGCTGTCAAATGCATGTCAGATAATAAAAATACTGTAATACAGTAGTTCACTGTATGTATTTGTTCATGTTTTATTAAAGGATAAGTCTGAAGCACACCATAAAACAATTCTAGCAATTCATACAGGGCTAGTAGTGTATACATCTGTATATACAGCTACACACCCAGGTATCGGCTGGTACCCTGAGCCCAGGTATCGGAATTTGTATCGGGAAGGAAAAAGGGTATCGGAGCAGCTCTAGTTTCCATGTGCGTGAACTGTAGTACCTTTCCGCTTTTTGCCTTTCTGCTCAGTGGTGGTTTCTGAAGGTGAAGGCGTTTTCTTCACACTCAGGTCAATGCCTAAAAGACTGAAGAGTTTCTGTCTGTCTGGTGCAGGAAAATGCTTCTCCACCAGGGACTGCAGGACACCTCTTTAAAGGATCATGCATAGACATGTCCAGTAGAAAAAAAAAAAAAAACAAACGATCAAAATTACTGTCCATTTTTATGCATTACAGACTAAAGGGGCTTTCGCACAAGGACGTTCTAGGAACTTTGTTCTAGGAACTAGCCACCAGGGTGGTTCCCCGACAACTAAATGTTCCCCTTGGACCATTTTCCCAGTTGTATTCACACCGCCAGCAGGAACTCTAACGTTATGGAAGCCGTGCTTGTTGTGCCTTTTATTTTGACGGCACTGAGAATGCCAGAGCCTGAGCACACAACTCTCACATTCTCCGTCTTCATTAGTTTACAATCTGTTTAACAGTCCTAATACGTTATTAGATAGAACTGTTATACAAAGAAAGTAAACGGTGTATGAAAGTATTAGCATTTGCCATAGCGGAGCAGAAATATATAATCATGTTTTGCTTGGCTCCCTCAAAACTTCAATTTTCTCCTTAGTGTAAAGGTTGAGAGGTCCGTCTTGCACTGCTTTCCATGTTCGTAGAGTTAGTTTGTGGATACAGGCTATAATCTGTGTACAGATTAGTTCCTATTGTGCTGCTCTGAAGTAGAAGCTGATTATTAAGTTCCCCCAAAAGGAGTTCCTAGATCTAAAATTGCTCCCAGTTCCTGCGGTGTAAACATGCAGTTACTTCCGCCATTAGTTCTAGGAGCTATGAAAAGGTTCCTCCAATGCAAAAGCCCCTTAAAGCAATTAAAGGAAATATTTCTCTCTAAAAAAAAAATAATTCTGCTGAAAAATTATTACACTCACTTTGCAGTAGAGACAAAGTCATTGAGCTCGCCTCCTCCCTCCTCCAAGGCTTCAAGGGTTCGAGCTTCTCCAGTTGATTGAAGACCAATCACCACACACTACAGAAAATGTTAGAGGTCAGCACAACCAAAATCACTGCAATTCTTTCGCTCTGAAAGCTCTTTTGTAACAAGAGAAGACCCAATCTAACCTTTCCATTTTTAACCTCCTCTCGGGCCAGCTGCACCACTCGTCGAACCTTAGAGGCAATGCACAGGTACTTGAAGAACCTCTGATGAGCTGACCAGAACTGACCCCACATGGACTTTTTCATCCGTTGTTCTGCATCCATCAGGTTGGCGGCTTGCTGGAACTTCTCTCTTGCACTGACCCACTGCACATTTGCAAAATAAAGAGTTTGATTATTTAACAGTGCGTTCACACTTGGCAGGTTTGGTTCAATTAAAAGCGAACTCTAGTGCGACTTCATCCTTTTAGAGCTCATTTGAAACTTGGTGTGCACAAAACAAGCAGACCGAGACCCAAGCCTCTACACAAATTTAAAAAAAAATATATACACATTTCAAACATTGTTAAAAGACAAGTAAACAGTCTGCAAAAAAAAAAAAAAAAAAACACTAGAATAGAACAAATAAATCAAACAAGCGACAGAACAAAGTTCCAAATGAAATAAACAGTGCTTTTCAGGGTTTTTTTTAGGTAGATTAACAAATTAGATACAGATTAGGTACAGAAACTGAATAAAGTATTCAAATGTAAAACAGCAGTCTTCACTGTATAAATTAAATCTAGATTAATCCTTAAAGTTACAAACTTAAAGTCCTGTTTGACTAACATTAAAAACACAGCAGCAGGAATATTAGGCTGCTGTCACTAAGACTAAGGGTATGTTTACACAACAACGATGTACTAAAAACAGATGACAACATTGTCAAAACGATTCCCGTTCACATGAATCGGTAATGACTAAAAAGGCTGTATTATGCATGCCAGTAGTTTGAGATGTCGCTTTGTCAAGAAAAGCGTAATACCCATGCGTGAACATGTAACACGCTTGTGCATGACGTCACCGGGACAAATGACAGTTCCGTCAACTCTTGGCCATCGGGCAGTCCTTACTGCATTTAGATCTAGCTGCGTCAGTTCAGGTGTACGGATCTCTCTTACGGACATATTGAGTGCACGTGTGAGAGAATCGAACAGAGGGCGCTCTCAGCCAAGGGACGGTCCATAAAGCTCAGCAGGCAACAACTTATTTTTTTGCCTCTAATTGAATCACAGGTGAGTGAATTCATACAAACCTACTAGCATTGGCTAAATAAAAGCATTTTTTAGTCGCCTAGCATGAAATTTAGTGGTGTATGTGAGTGATTTACTCGCATTGTAGAGGGTTGAGACCCCTTAAAAGGTGGGTCTCGGTCCACTTCCAAACGAACTCTGGAGCAGTTCTGAAATATTAATGCAATATGAAATATGAACGGACCAAAGACATCTAAACAAACCAAAACAGGGTGTGATGTTACAAGATGCAACCCTAAAAAGGACAGAATGCTCAAGCATACCTGGTTTTGTTCGGTCACAAAATATACGTCATAAAAGCTGTTTTTTTTTGTATCTTAAGGTTCGGTGTTAATGACAGTGTGAACACCAAGTGAACCAAGACTAAATGTATCTTTCTTTTTAGGTCCGGACCAAAAGAACTGAACTACAAGTGTCTTGTGCCATTAATAAAGTTATGCATCATTTGGAATAGTAGTTTTGGTTTTAGCTGACATTTCACCCACCAAGCGGACTGATTTGTTGTACATCTTGATGTAGTTCTGCGTCAAAGGAACTTCTTCAATTTTAAACGTCACGCCTGTGAAGCTCAGCTGTCGAGCGATGTACATTCCTCTCAGCTTCATATCCATGGCAACAATCTCCATGGCTCCGACACCTCTAAAATAAACCAACCAAAATAGGGTTGCATTTAATATTGAGAGAATGCAGGCTGGTACTAAAAAGCAAGGTCATGAACACAAACTTATCTGATAAACTCACCTTCTCTCAACAGCTTGGATAAAATTTGTAAATTCCTTAAATGGAGTTCCTTCTCCCCAGATCCCAAGGCGATTCATGTAGGCCATATTGCGGGGCTCAGATGCTCCTACACAAAATCATACAAAAGATGTACACATAGCAAAACAAAATAAATGCACTGCTTACAGTGTTCCTACATAAAATTTAAAAATACAACATCCACAGTCACATACCTGTAGCACTTGCGTACACAACCCGGGCTTTTGGCAGCTTGTTCTGTAGCTCTAAAACCGCCAAACCGGTCTTTGTGGGCTTGGATGACCCAATAGGGCAAACATTTTTGGCTTTGTGACACTCATCAAAGATGATCTGAGATGCTTAGTCAAGGGAATCAGTCACCATAGTTACCAGAGAGCTGAATACAAAAATCACACCATGTGAAGTGCTTCACTGCAGTTCAGTTAATATGCAATGAAACTCGCTTTTTTTCTGGTCTAGAGCGTATAATGTTTTTCTAGGGATGTCAGATTAATGTAGTAACAAAATTATGGAATTAAGAATATCGACTACGGACCGCTTCCTTGTAACGTGAAAGGATACAACACCATCAAAGTCATCTCCACACCAGTGTAGTAACTGTTTGAATCTCGTCTTGTACTTTCCCCCAGACTGGCTCTCTCCAATCAGGGAAGAGTATGTGGCAAAGATCACACCTTTTTTCACACTCCCATTGTGTTTCGATGAGATCTTTCCATATTTGAACTGAAAGAGAGAAGTGATGAAAGAATTGGTGTATTACTCAAAATACACAAACATCTCATATGTTGACTAAGAAGCACTAAATGTACCTTGTTTAGCGAATGGACCTGAATGTTCTTTGCTCCGATGTCTCTCAAGTCCCTCTCTGCATCATATTTCAAGTCATTTGAGACACTAAACCTGCACAGACCAGTGGTGAAAAAAGGCTTGAATAGTGGTACAATTACACACCAAAAAGCAGCTTGGAGGAAGAAAACAAGTGATTACCAGAGGGACCTTTTCCTGCCAAGAAGATAATTTTCATATATGATTCCAGCAATGGTTCTACCCTTTCCAACACCGGCTCCATCTCCAATCAAGTAGGCTGCTCTGTCTCCATTTGGTAGGAATGTCTCGTGTTGCTGTACGAAAAGACATGACTGAGATAATCAGATCTGAAATACTATAGTAAACTATGTGTGAAAGTTTGACGTAAATGTGATTTGACCTGCATAAATTAGCTAAATCTGCTTTCTAAATGCTAACACATTTTAAAGGTTACAATATGTAAAAAAAAAAAAATATTTAAAAAAAGACCCAAACCTGAGCAGCATACGTGATGGCCTCTAGCTGGAGGGCAGATAACCAGCCTCTATCGATGGTCTCCTCTGGAATGGAAAGTCTGTACCACACATCTGGCGGGTTGACACTGGACAGAGAGCTGGTCTCCACCACAGGATCAGGGTGCCGCAGTCCAATTCTCACTGAGAGACGAGATGTGAGACTAACTACAAACTTGCCAAATACACAGTGGAAAAACAATGGATCTGTTGGCACTAATAATAGTACAACAATCTTGAAGGGAAAGTGTGCATTTAACGACTGAATTAATGCTAAGAAAACTACTGGCTGTGTACAATCTAAGCACCCTGATCACGATAATGCATACGTTTCATTGGCATGTATTCGGCGTACGTCTCCGCATGACCCAGTTCCTCCTCTTCCTCTTCTTCTGGTTCATCTTCCTCCTTCATTCCTGGTAATTTCTACATTCAAGGAAATGCATTTTTTTTTTAAATCCAAAAACATTAAGTGCTCAATGAACGCCACATCACATACACAAAACAAATAAATTAAACTTACATTTACAGGTGAGAAGCTCCGCATTTTCATGTCATCGTTGACCCAGATCCTTGCTACATCTTTGCTGGACACTTCTTTTTTCAAGCCATTGTTTAATTCCGCTGAATACAAAAAAAAAAGACTAAATAATTAGAGACCAATATTCACACAGCCACAACAGTTTGTCAGAACTGATACGGCCCCACCACAACATGAAAGCACCTGTGAAAACAGAATCAGTGCACTGCAGTTAAAACCCTACCCATACCTGATCTGCTCATCATCTTTGTGGAGACCAGAATAATTTCTGAAAGGAAGAGCATTGACATTAAGAAAACAGCAAGATTGCATCCACACGGTCTCTCTAGATGGGCTTTAGACAATGCTCAACTTTAACAAAGAGTGCACCATAAAGGTTATGAATTTAAAAAATGTATTAAATAGTTGTTCGGGTTGAAGCACTAAGAGCCATAACATCCATCTTTAGCCATGTACGTGGCCTAGATTTAAAGCATTTTCTTAAAACAAAATGGACATAAAAAACATGTCTCCTATTTCCTAAGAGCATCTAAACAGCTTTAACACCTTCAAAGGTGATTTGAGCCCATGTTGTTTTTTTGTTTTGACAGCTGGAGGCAGCGCTTGAAAACTGGCACCCAGCGTTAGATCTGGAAAGTGCCACAAAGCCGACAGCTGCAACGACAGACCCTTACGAGCACAAAAAAAAACATCTATGGTCCAGCATGTCTGCCAGCACTCACTTGTGCCTGTGGCTGTTGCCGTAGCAACGGGCTGCGCTATGTCAGGTGGGGGCTTCAACTTCATAAGCTCTCCAAGGCTGCTTGTCTTCAGGTTGCTGGTTCTGAGAAGGTCCTTCAACCTGATCTGCTCATTATTTGGTGGGACCACAGTGGCAGAGGATAAAGAGCTCCGTTGTGCTGTCGAACTTGTGTGTACCACCTTGGTTACTGTAATGGTCTGCCGGGAGGCGGTCCCGGCTGATGGTTTGGTGACTACTATGGTACCCAGCGACGGCAACTGATTCAGTTGATTTAAAACAAAGGTGGTAGTTGAGGGCTGAGGCTTCTCCTGCAAAGACACACAATGATCAATGCAGCATGTGTAATTCTGAGCTTTACAGTCGAATATTAAAACATCTTACACACCCAGAAACCTCAGACAGCCCGCCCACAGTTTGCTCACTCACAGTCTGCATTACATTTCACAGAAAAACTGCAAGAAATCGCTAGTTACAATCTGACTAGATAGCTTGATGCGACTTCCAGAAGTGCACTTAACTGCAAGTTAATGAGCAGAACTGGATATTCCGCTTTTTTTCCAGACTTTCAATCTGTGAAAATATCTGTATATTGGGTATAATTTAATAAAAGACACACCCAATCCTAAACGGCACCCAAAAACAAAAACTCTGAATGGGTTGCCTAATATCATACTGGTCTTTCTGCATACGTGGGCAGTTCTTGGACAGAATAAACTGGGCCAGACTTTACAAAGTTAGTCAAAAATCTATAAATAGTGACGCTACGTGCAACACTTACCCTGATTGTGACTGTAGGAGTAGGTGGAACTGCAGGTTCAATCCTGACAACTCCAGAAGCTTCATTACTGAGACCGATGTCAAGTGCATTTAATGAGACTGACTGAAAGAGGACAGGAAAAACAACAGCATGTGAATTGATGATCATCTCGTCCTCTTTACTACTAGTTATAGCACAAAATAAACATGAACATCAGAAAATATGTTGACAAGAATAAAGCAAGTTTTCCCCTAACCCCTTATGAAATATATGCTTCATCTTTACTTTCAAACTCTTAAATTTGATCAATAAATTAAATAAGAATAAAGACACTATAGGGCTGTTACCAATCTAATGAATGACTTACAGTGAAAAATTAAACTGCATTAAATAACGTTATGAGATTGTTCTAAATATTTTTAATATAGAAATAAATGTTAGGGTGAAAATTATTTGACCTTTAAACATGAAACTAAACCACCAGTAGGCGACGACAAGAGACCGTCTTAATGAAGTGAGTCATTGAGTCGCTCATTTAAACGATTCATTCCAGAATGAGGCAGCTGTTTATGGCTGGGTCATTGAATCTTTGACTCAACCAATTAGTTCAAAACGCTGAATCATTCAGTGAGTGTTGCTGTGACATGCTATGGTTCTGCTGTGATCTTTCTTTGGATATTTTTGCTGCTGAAATAGAGCAAAACAGTCAATGTCGCATCTAAAATGTAAGTAACATTAATATTATCTACTTGTTTATTGAACTGAAAAAAAAGTGTCACATTTTCATCATGATGGTATTTAGGAAAACAGCACTTGGTTGTGTGATGTTACTTAACTGGGTCAAACGTTTATAAACAAACTTGACGTTTTACATTTATACCGCAGTATGTTAACAGTGTTTCTTTTTGTGTTCTGTGCTCATTTGTTTTCAATTTCTAATTGAGGCTGTGAGTGTCAACAGTGCAACCTTGTGTTACTGTCAGTACATTATATATATTATTAACCACTATCACCACTTACGCTAAAACGTGTAAAAAAACAAAAACAGAATCATTGTCGCATTTTGGTGATTCTTGTTATTTATGTTTTAATCAGGTTATATGTCCGGTCGGGAAAGTAAAATTGTTTCACTTCTCCTTCAAAAAAAAAAAAAAAAAATCCACTTGTCTCGGACAAGCGTTAATGTCGAATCAAAACGATTGTAAAATCCGTCTCAATACACAGCCCTAGTTTTGAGTAAAGAAAAAATAAATATAACTAGACTGCATGAAAGTATAGTATATCATGTCATCATGTGTATCATATTGCATGTATGCATTTTAAATGACCTGTTGGGAGGCAGGGAGTGGGAGTGTGTCCTGAGGATCAACATCAAACAGATCATTAGGGCAGATTCCACTTTCACTTAGAGCAGCCAGAAGCAAATCTTGTCCAGGATCCATTGTCTAAAAGAGGGAAAAATAAAACACAAAGATTACAAAGAGAATCTGCTTTGCAAAACATCTGACTTAACCTTCTAACAACAAACATGTCCTCTTAAACTACACAGACATATAATAAAGACAATGACATACGCCCAACTTAAAGATCACATCTTTCCCATTACAATACCAAGATAATGTATTTGGATGTTCTTAATGTTAAAAATCTTCGACTGAACACCACATATGAAATAAATCTAAACACTAATTAGTCGAGAAATGCATTCATAAGGGCAAAAACATACTAAACTAATGCTGCTAACGGCTCGGCACAACATCCAGCTTCACACGTGTTTGCCAAAACTGATCCAACTAGACTTCCTGGTCTGACGTTGCCGCTGGATGATAATGTCAACCAGCTTACACATTCCGAAGCCAGACTAGAAACAAAAGAAAACTCTAACGTTCCCTGAAATAAATCAACACCTTGTAATTACACAGTAACAATAATCTGTCGTAGAACGTAACGGTGGTAATACACAAGATCAAACCGGTGCACTAAACGTGCTGCTGTTTAGTCCTAACGTTAAATATTCAGCGGAAGCGTTTAAATGCTCCCTCCAACAAACAGACCACGGGTTAAATACAAACTACTATTTTAACAACAAAAATCTCATTCGTCAAAAATGTGCTGCATGTGGTGAAACTGCTCCTCAGACTTGCTTACGGTTGCTAGCTAATTTCCCCTCACGACCCGTATAATCAACTTTAAATAGCAAAAAAGGAGCCAAACGCTCTTTAGATAGGCTATAACCCGGTTTAAACAAATCCAAACGAACCTGACAGGCAGCATATGTGGCAAAAAATTACATTTGAGCGAATAATTCCTGTCAGTGACTTTGTCAAAAGTGCGCTAACGGCTCGCCTCAGGTTAGCTGCCTAGCGCGTGAACCAGTCGCAAGACTCCCTCAGCTTTCACGCCAAACGCAATCAAACTCAATATTCCTTAGCATATAGGCCCTAAATCGACCGAAATTGTGACTGTAACGGAAAACCGAGAAACCCCGCTGTCTGGCAGCTTATATCCAATAAGTCAAACACGTACTCCACTCGGTTTCTATGGATCCCAAACGTCGCGGCGGTGTGAAGGATGTCGCCGCTGCTTGCGCTGCTTGTTTTCTAACCGCCAGGCGCCATCTTTACCCGAGGCGCGTGCGGGTCACGTGACGCTGCAGCCCACAA
>JAGHMJ010000026.1:2507696-2625196 GCA_018749465.1 Paracanthobrama guichenoti
TAAAGCACCGCAGATCACCGCATCATGAAGCGATCACCGTCAAACTCATCCAGGACGGGAAAACTTGGAAGCATGGAGATCGTAAGGATGAACAAAATGCACTGTTGACATTAGTGATGTTCACTGCATGAATGTGTCACATCTATTTGCTGCAAGTCATTAATTTCTGTGAATTGTAGCCAGGCGAGGCAGTGCTGTAAATGGTGAGTTCATCCTGCCAAAAATGGCTGTGAATGAAGAGCTGCAGCACTCGGTGCACAGAGCAGAGGAGCAGACGCGTCAACTGCACTGCACGGCATCATACATCCACGCCAGCAGTGACATCACTTCCCCCAATCAGAGGAAGCGACCCTCTCGCAAACTTAAAGTAAAGAAATCCACACAGAGAATGTAAGTCAATGGTGAGGTTGATTCGCAGATGTTAAAAGGACAGTTCACCGAAAAATTCTGCCATGTATGAGTTTCACAGAAGATGATATTTTGAAGAAAAGGTGACCAAACATTTTCTGGTCCCCCTTGACTTCCATAGTATTTATTTTTTTCATTCTATGGACATAAGTGGAGCTCATCAACCGTTTGGTTACCAACATTCTTCAAAATATCGTCTTCTGTGTTCAACAGAAAACTCGTACGGGTTTGGAAAAACATGAGGGTGAGTAAATGATGACAGAATTTTTGTGGGTGAACTATCCCTTTAAGATTATAATTTTTAGTTTTAGACCGTTGTTATAACATTTTTGCACAAACATTGAAGAAATGTTCAGCCATTTGTCAAGCAATACTTTTCTAGCTTATAAAATTGTGAAATTGCTGCATTTTTTAAAAATGTACTTACATGTGCATATATACACTCCCCTAAAGGATTATTAGGAACACCTGTTCAATTTCTCATGAATGCAATTATCTAATCAACCAATCACATGGCAGTTGCTTCAATGCATTTAGGGGTGTGGTCCTGGTCAAGACAATCTCCTGAACTCCAAACTGAATGTCAGAATGGGAAAGAAAGGTGATTTAAGCAATTTTGAGCGTGGCATGGTTGTTGGTGCCAGACGGGCCGGTCTGAGTATTTCACAGTCTGCCCAGTTACTGGGATTTTCACACACAACCATTTCTAGGGTTTACAAAGAATGGTGTGAAAAGGGAAAAACATCCAGTATGCGGCAGTCCTGTGGGCGAAAATGCCTTGTTGATGCTAGAGGTCAGAGGAGAATGGGCCGACTGATTCAAGCTGATAGAAGAGCAACTTTGACTGAAATAACCACTCGTTACAACCGAGGTATGCAGCAAAGCATTTGTGAAGCCACAACACGCACAACCTTGAGGCGGATGGGCTACAACAGCAGAAGACCCCACCGGGTACCACTCATCTCCACTACAAATAGGAAAAAGAGGGTACAATTTGCACAAGCTCACCAAAATTGGACAGTTGAAGACTGGAAAAATGTTGCCTGGTCTGATGAGTCTCGATTTCTGCTGAGACATTCAGATGGTAGAGTCAGAATTTGGCTTAAACAGAATGAGAACATGGATCCATCATGCCTTGTTACCACTGTGCAGGCTGGTGGTGGTGGTGTAATGGTGTGGGGGATGTTTTCTTGGCACACTTTAGGCCCCTTAGTGCCAATTGGGCATCGCTTAAATGCCACGGCCTACCTGAGCATTGTTTCTGACCATGTCCATCCCTTTATGACCACCATGTACCCATTCTCTGATGGCTACTTCCAGCAGGATAATGCACCATGTCACAAAGCCTGAATCATTTCAAATTGGTTTCTTGAACATGACAATGAGTTCACTGTACTAAAATGGCCCCCACAGTCACCAGATCTCAACCCAATAGAGCATCTTTGGGATGTGGTGGAACAGGAGCTGTGCCTGGATGTGCATCCCACAAATCTCCATCAACTGCAAGATGCTATCCTATCAATATGGGCCAACATTTCTAAAGAATGCTTTCAGCACCTTGTTGAATCAGTGCCACATAGAATTAAGGCAGTTCTGAAGGCGAAAGGGGGTCAAACACAGTATTAGTATGGTGTTCCTAATAATCCTTTAGGTGAGTGTGTGTGTGTGTATATGTCTATTATATTATATATATATATATATATATATATATATATATATATATATATACATATTTATATACACACAATTTTCTTCAGTAGTATGTATGTTATAACTTATGTTATTACTTGAAATAAACATTAAAACATAAACTTTATATATGCATTAAAAACTTAAAAATGGCAGACAATAAAATTATTCAAATTAAAATATCGTTTAAAATACTAACAAAAACTATATTATATTAATTATACTAAAATATTATAATTATATTATAAAAAATATATAATTTCTTTTAATTATTTTTATCAGTACACATTATTGTAAAGAAAATAAAAAGACATTCTTGGATTACGAATTTTTGTTTTGCAGTGCTGACACCAAGAACCCTCAATGCCGAAAGGTTACAGATTATTATCCCATCAGAAGAAGCTCCAGAAAAAGCAAAAGCGAACTGAAGGTAGTGCACAGATTTTGTTTTTCATGTTACATCAGCCAAAGTTCTAATATTGAATGCATGTGCCTGGTTTCCGTCAACAGTGTGAAGAGAAGAGGCACATAGACATGCTGATCACAAACGGGATTGAGAATGGAATGATGGTAATCTTTGACAGTGAATTGAGTTGAATGTTGAACTCTGCTGGACGGACACAAACGTACCTTCATGTCGGTCTTGACAGGTCAGGTACATTGAAGGAAAGGGCAGGGGAGTTTTTGCCACACAGAAGTTCCAGAAAGGGCAGTATGTAGTGGAGTACCATGGAGATCTGCTCCAGATCACAGATGCCAAAAAAAGGGAGGCTTTATATGCACAAGATCCGACCACTGGCTGCTACATGTATTACTTCCAGTATCTCAGCAAAACGTATTGGTAGGTTCAAGCACCACACCCACTTCCCACATTATCTATTTAGTTTTCTTGAATTTATTTGAATGAAATTGACGCAAACTCTCCTAAAGTCAACATTAAAACGGTTTGCAATGCATTTTCACTTCTGTAGAAGAAAGTAAATGGCGCTGATTTAAAGCCAAAACCGACAAGTAAAAAAGACTGAAATGATTCCTTTCAATTTAAAAAGACAACAAATACTGTGCAATTAATTTACAATATATCCCAAGAGTAATTCACTGGAATGCACTGAGAATCTCTCCTTTCTCTCTCCAAATCCTCACGTCTCTCTCCAGGTTTGTTTTCACACAAATGCTTTAAAATGTAATTGTCTTCCCTTTTCACTTCTAATCCCTATTAAAAGTGTTAATACTAAATTGTATTTACGAAACACAATATGTGTTATGTCAAAATTACATAAAAGCATTTTGAAATACTATCACTCAATAACTTACACAATACAGACCTGTATTACTATAGTGATGTTTAACCCGTCTGTATTACTGTGTAAATAATCAATCTTTTGGGTCTGTTGAAAGTACTTTTTTGATGCTTTTACTCTTAAGTTTAATTTTAACGTTCGACGGTTGAAGGGTGAGTAGAAAAATAGTCACTTAATTTTGCCCAGTTTTTTTATAAAAGTGCATTATTGCGTTTATAGAGCGAGACTTTAACTGATTGTTTACAGTTTAACAGAAGTTACTCCCATAATTCAAGCAAAGCGTCATGGGGCGTAGGAAAAAGGAGGATAACGCTGTCTGAAAGGCCCTGTGTTTACACCTGGTATTAAGATGCGTTTCGGTCGATCGGATCACGAGTGTATGACGCTAAATACAGGAGTTAACGGGTCTAAAACGCTTTGAGCTTGTCCACTATCGCCCACTTCCAGAGGTAGTTGGAAACACATCGACCGGATTGCTTTCGTAATGTAAACGCTCATGTGGTTGAATGCGTTCAAACCACTACAAAAGACCGTCTACTTTCTGATACACCGCTACTGACCTGCGCTTATGAAGACCTATGTTTGGTTTGAAGAGGAAAAACGTACCAAGCACAATGAATCACCATTCCTGATTTCTAACACACTATCAGAGCAGAAATGAAAGCTGCTGCGCTCCGTATGTTTTTCTGTCATCTCCGGTGCGTTCATAGATCAATTGCATGAGCTTAGTCCATTAGATGGAAAGATCTGAAAAAGCCCGTACATTCACCTGCCCATAGACCCTCCCCTCGAAGAAATCAGGACAGAAGTGGTTGAAAAGAGACGGATTAAAACACCAGGTGTAAATGGGAATGTGTCTCCCTCGTCTACTACTGATCCGATCGATTGTATCTTAATACCAGGTGCAAACGGGGCCTAAAACACTTAGGCCTGGCTTCACAGACAGGGCTTACATTTAAGCCAGGATCAGGCTTTAGTTTATTTAGGACATCTTGAATATCTGTCATAAACGTGCCTTAGAAAAAACATTACTGACATATTTTTAAGATATATGTGCGTCTTGAGACAAAACAATGGCACTGACATATTTTAAGATATATATATATATATATATATAATCTATATCCAAGTTGCTTTCAGTTAAAACGGCTCGAACATGCATTTTAGTCTGAGACTAGTTTGTGAAACCGAGGGTAAATATCCAGGAATATTATCGATTTGACTGCACCGACACTATTGGATGGGGAAAAAAAACTTGAACTGAATTAAGCTGAATAATGGCACTGTCTTCCGCTTTATAGCTGAATCAGGTTTTTTTTTTTCAAAATTGATGAATTTTGCAACAATAACTGCGTTTCCATTTATCCTTTCAATTGTGTGAATTGAAATGACACCCAGTGGAAATGTCAGTTTAAAAAAAAACTCCCATATATGGCATTTACAGGTCACCTGTCATACGTAAAAGTCACATGATCATTCTTTAAAGGCGCGGTATGTCTGGACAGAAGACAAGAACCGAGTTCTTTATTAAACTCCTAAAAGACAAAAGAATTACGGGAATACTGGATTCTAAAGAGCAAAGAAATGCCACAATTGATCAAGACCTCGAAGCAGATATGAGGGAGAATCGCGTACTATAACCTCCCAGAAACACCTCATAGTATAAGGGGCTTTCCTTGCCATTGATGCTTGGATAACATGCCAATGTCTCCTTCAATTTAAAAATAATGGCTAGTGCGCTGACTGTGATTTATAAATGTAAACCTACCATAGACAGTAAAAAACGACACCCCCTTCAATCTCTTCCATTGTAGAAACGCAAAACCAAATATGGCGCTGACATCTTGCACTAATTTGGGACCCAAGTCTGTGCAGTAGAGAGCAGGAAGTAGAGCCGCGATATCAAAACTCCCGCCCACACTCCCGCATTATCTGTTAGTACAGTTTACTGCAGAACAACTCATGTCGGAGTGAAATAAAGAGTTATGGAAATGTAGAAATTAAAACTCCAATCTCCCCCTCCTGAAAATCCAGAAAAAGTCTGTTGGTGCCTCAGTGACTACTTTGATCAGAGAAGCTGTCAATCATGACGTCACACCCCCATTTTTATAGCTTCAAATAACTAACTAAAACCAAACGAACAAAGAAAAAAAAAAGAACACTTGAACTTATGTGATGATAACATCTTTGGAAAAATTGTATTTGAAGTGTAATTTGATTGTTTAGTTTGTCTCGCGTCTCATTAGAATACATGGAGAGGGCGGGGTTTATGAGCTATACTGGGACCAACCACCTGGAGGCGCTCGATGCTTTGGCTTCACTTTTCAGGACTTGCACACTTGATGCCTACCAACATCCCTCGCCATGATTTTTGGAATGACTTGCTGCGAGAGGAAAAAGTTATACTTTAGTCGCATAACATTGGTTAATGGAAACGCTGTCAGATTTTTATCGACATTTAGAAAATATTACAAAGGTTTTGCGCAACTCTGTGATGGAAACCAGGCTATTGACACTTATTGAACTGAATCAGCATCGAACTGACTCGAGCTGAATCCTGGTAATACTGTGAAGCAATTTCTATTGTATTACGCGTTGTAACAACAACACGCATTGATTCAAAGAAGCAGATTAGAGCTGGGCGATAATATTGTTTACATTTGGACAGACTGACTTTATATAAAGAGATGGGCTGTCTAAAACTGTGCATTTTGTTCCCCGACAGCGTGGACGCTACGAAAGAGTCGGATCGATTGGGAAGGCTCATCAACCACAGTAAAAATGGCAACTGTCAAACCAAACTCCATGACATTAATGGAATACCTCATCTTATCCTCGTGGCCTCCAGAGACATCCAGGAAGGAGAAGAGCTCCTTTACGACTACGGCGACCGCAGTAAATCTTCTATAGAAGCTCATCCGTGGCTAAAGCATTAATGTACTGAGAGGACTGAGGGAAAAACACCTTGTTTCTTAACTAGACAGTTTTTAATGTAATTATTGCCTTAGTAAACAGAATGTTTTGGGCTAGTAAGTGTATGGGTATGTTACACAGTGACAGTAACACGTTAGATTGCGGTACATATTCAACGTGTCCTACTTTTAAGATATTTATCCTGCTCTATGACATGCTAGTTTCGGCACATTTCTTTTTGTATATTTTATATATTGGTAGATCAGTGCTTCCAAAGCATGCAGTTATAGTCCAACTTTCTGCATTTTTATAACGTTTTCTTAATCTAATCTAATGTAAGGTAGTTAGAGGCTTAGCAATAATTATTTATAATGCCCAAACATTTATGTTTGAAGCAGAAAGCCTGTGATGCTAAAAGGAGCAGCGTTTTAAAAGGTTCAGAAAACTGGAATGTGAAACCAAACTTTGATATCATTTGAAATGTTACCGTTGTACAATGCTGGGTGTGTCGTGATTAACCTGAACAAAGCTGTACCTGTTACACAAAAGCCGAGTGTTGATGACCAAAAGCTCCAATGACAGGGAGTGTTCAAATCAATCTGTAAGAGATGATGGATGCATTGTTTAAATAAATGATTTTATGCAACGCTTTGCGTCTGTTGTCGTAAATACAGAGGTGTCCAAACGGCAATGTTTTTTGTGTATATATTATAGATTGTATCAGCATAACAAATTCAGTAAAGTTGAATTATTCCCCATGACAGCAGCACTGGAGCTGACAGAAGTCTGATGATAATCATGTTCTCCAGCATCGCTTTGAGTTTCAATGGAAGCAAGAAAATTATATTGACAAGATCAATGTCACAAATTTGCTTACTTGATTAGTGACCTAAAAAAGTTTAGTATAATTATTAATGTTTTGTCATAATTGTCTTTAGTTTTAATTATTTAATTCCTAAAAATGTATTTCCAAATAACATTTGAACTTTTGAAGTAATATATTTTTAATATATAAAAAAATATTATGATTGGTGTATATGTATGCATGTGTGTGTATGTATATATGTATATGTATATGTATATGTATATATATATATATATATATATCAAAGGGAAATAATTGACACTTTATATAATTTGTTTTCCTCTAACTAATATATATATTTCCCTTTGACATTATTTATTTATATATATATATATATATATATATTTCCTTTGACATATATATTTCCCTTTGACATTATTTATATATATAATATTTCCCTTTGACATATATATTTCCCTTTGACATTTTATATATATATATAATTTTTTTCTCTTTGACTAATATATATATATTTTATAATTTTATTCAATATTTTATTTATATATATATATATATATATATATATATATATATATATATATATATATATATATATATATATATATATATATATATACATATAATATATATAATTTCAATTTTATATATATATAATTAATATAATATATATTTTTCCTCTTTGACATATACATATATATATATTTCCCTCTTTGACATTTTATTTATATATATATATATATATATCTATCTTATATAATATATATATTTCTATATTGACATTATATATATATATATATATATATCTCAAAGAGATATATAACCAAAACAGTTGACGTAGCCATCGACTTCCTAGTAGGAAAAAATACTTTGTAAGTGAATTGAGTCCGTCAACTGTTTGGTTTCCAACATTCTTTAAAATATCTTCCTTTGTGTTTTCCTCTGATATTTAACAGAGGAAAGAAGCTCATTCAGATTTGGAACAACGTAAGAGCGACGATGGCAATTTTCATTTTTGGGTGACCTGTCCCTTTAAGTCCATGTCCGGTGACGTCAACGGCAGGAACAGCACAGCCGCGATTTCCACACGGAGAGTTTTAGACGGCGCACCCGCAAGGTTTGTTTTGATGCTTTATTTTATTGTTCTGTGGAAATTATGTTATGTATGACATTATTCAGAATTACAAAAAGTTAAATATCAATAGTATATGCGGTGTTAGTGAATTCAAAGAGATATGACTGAAAGTGTACAGCACGTCTTTGTGTGTGTGCTCAGATTCGGTTTAAAATGACTCTGGATTATATAAAATACTTTAACGAGTATAAAAGCTGAATCTTAAAAAAACCTTAATAAAACCTAGTGAATCGCCTGAGTAGACAACATTTAAAGGCGCAGAGAGGTGTTACTAGGCACAAACGGTCAGATGCTCTTGTTTCCATGCTGGGTTATTAACTAAAACTATTAAAACATTTTTGTTTATTGAAGTAAAGCTTTGGCAACTAACTGAAATACTTGTAACTTGTAACTTGTAAAACTGAAATGGTGTAACATTTAAATAGTAAATATACCTAAATTTAAAAATACAAACGGCAAAATTACAATTACTATAAATGTAACATTTAAAACAAAATATTAATATATAAAAATAAAAGCCAATTCAACTATAATAATGTATACATAATAATAATTATAATAAAAACACTGCATCAGATCAGGTTTTGTTCATGTCAGCGCGAGTGAAAATAAGAAACAAAATACTAAGTCAATCTCAAATTAAAATAGAAATGTTTTCACTAGTGTTGTCTTTGGACCCCACGTTATGATTGAAAGTAATAATTCACACAAAAATTGTCATTATTTACTCACCCTCATGTCGTTCCAGTATCCAATATTTCCATTTCCCTTGAACACAGAAGAGGTTTTCCATCCAGTTCATAGTGACCAAAGGCTTTCAGGCTCTACATGGCACCATATAATTAGTGCATACAACTCATGCGCTATATTACAAGTCTGCAAAGATGTTAAGAAATGTACGTTTCACATAGGGTTAATAAATAATGACAGAATTCTTCATTTATTTTGAGTGAACCATTTCTGTAAGAACTGGATTTTGCATTAATTATTGCATAAATGATTCTAAAACTCTACCATCAGATGATGAGCGAGTGGAGTCCTGTGGCGAAGGTTTACGACCCCCTCAAAGCGGGCAGTATCGATGGCACAGATGTGGAACCCCATGACAGAGCCGTGTGGAGGGGCATGCTGGCCCGCTACCAGCCTAACAAGGGTGTGATCGGTGACCCTCACCTCACGCTGTTCGTGGCACGCCTGAATCCACAGACGTCTGAGGACAAGCTCCAGGAAGTCTTCTCCAAATTTGGAGACATCCGCAGGGTGCGTCTGGTCCGAGACATCGTGACGGGTTTCTCCAAGCGTTACGCTTTCGTCGAGTACAAGGAGGAGCGTTCGGTGAAGAGAGCCTGGAGAGACGCCAGCAAGCTGGTCGTGGACCAGTACGAGCTCTTTGTGGACTTTGAGCAAGAGCGCACGCTCCAGGGATGGATTCCACGCCGACTCGGAGGAGGCCAAGGCGGCAAGAAAGAATCTGGTCAGCTGAGGTTCGGAGGCAGGGATAGACCTTTCCGGAAACCCATCAATCTGACATCCATGATGCCCCGGAACCGATCAGCAGATAGATGGGATGCTTCAAGCGGGAGGGAGGAAAGGCAAAGAGACCAAGAACAAGATAGGGAACACGGACGATGGCGGGAGAGGACAAACGACTGGGATAGAGGGAATGATCGGAATGATAGAGGTTACTACAAAGAGAAAAGGGACTCTAAACACCACCGGGACAGAAGCCGAGAGAAAGACTCCAATAGAAAGGAAGACAGGCGACACAGAGACTCTTACAGAGACCGAGAATAAACTTTGCATACATTCAGAGACTTTCTTCTCTTAGTCTGGACTGTTTTCCCCACACAAATGTGAACATGAAACTGCCATTAGTTACTCATACAGAATGGAATGACATTAAACTGAGTAAATAATGACAAAATTTGGGGTGAAGTATCCCTTTAAATTTTAGTTTAAATAGTTGGATTTGTACCAACTCGTTTGTCAAACAAATAAAGTTTCAATGACTATCAAGAAGTGAAATGAAGAGCAGCCATTTCTGACAATACATGGTATAAAATAGTTTAATACACAATGAGATGAGTTATGCATAATCCTTCATCATGATACATTTGATCCAGTTGTTGCTGGATATCATTCTCAGTTCTGGAGTTTGCCATCACGTCGAGTGGCGTACTAGCTGAATTAAGGCCCACGGGCATTAATTTCGTGCTCACAAAGCTGCCTTTATCAACACACTTTACCATAGTCACACATTTCCATGCTTTCTCTAAACACTTCTAGTATTGCCAGTGAAAGCACACCATTCAAGCAATGCAAAACCGCTGGTGAATGACATTTGTCCATGTGATCGATACTTCAGCCAGATGCCAGTAAACTATGGATTATTAATATTGTTCTGCTTTAATGTGCTGCAGAAACACATAATGACACGTAAAACTTTGTGTCATGATTCCAGGGTTTAAAGAGAGTATCCAGGTTCGTAAACACAGAACCGAGGGAAACTATGACATGTCAATTACCACAGAAAATAAGTTTGATTTGCTCCTCAGTTCGTTAAAAACAAGCACAAAATGTGTGATGATGAGGTACGATAGAAGTATATAGGCATTGTAACGGGATAAATGGTAAACTTAGGGCTGCACAATTCATCAGTGATTAAAATTACAGAGGCCGCAATTATAAGGAAAAGTTCCACTTACATTATTCTGCATGCTTAAGATGTTTAAGGATTTTTTTCCACAGTTGTAATTTTAGTTTTAGTATAACATTATAATACCATGCATATTTTGACTTAATTTATTTAAAAACAGAAATCAAACCAATGTATATTTGACATTTGAGGCTTAATGCTATGGAAAAGCAATAAAAAAATCAGGAAGAATGTTTTCAGTTTATTTTCATATAAAAATATAGCATGCAGTTGCTTCAAACAATGATATAAAGCTATTCAAAACATAATGTAAATTGTGATAATCATAATTACAATTTCAAGGGAATAATTGACAATTATGATTTTTTGTCGTGATCGTGCATCCCTAGGTAAACTACAGTGTTTTGAAAATGTAGGCACATTATAAATGTGTGATAAAATCACTGTCATGACCGTGTGACGTCATACACTACAGTTCAAAAGGATTTTTTTTTAAAACATTAATAGTTTTATCTAGCAAGGATGCATTACGTTGATCAAAAGTGACAGTAAAGACTTGAAATGTTACAAAAGATTCTATTTTAATTAAAGCTGTTCTTTTGAACTTTACAGTAATAATACAATAATTCAAATACTAATCATAAATGTTTCTTGAGCAGCAAATCCTCATATCAGAATGATTTCTGAAGGATCATGTGACACTGAAGACTGAAGAGTAATGATGCTGGAAATTCAGCTTTGATCACAGGAAGAAATTACATCTTACAATATATTCAAATATAAAAATATTTCATAATATTACTGTTTTCATGTACTTTTGATCAAGTGAAGTAAATGCAGCCTTGGTGAGCATAAGAGACTTCTTTTAATGGTAAAGTAAGTTCTTCCCACAGAACGTAATTCACTTTACCGAGAGGCACATTTCTGCTTTTAATCTTTCTGATTTTAAATTAATTTAAAGTTTTGCCTCATAGGCTTCCATTCCAAGTGCATTACTGTAAATACAACATCCGTTGTTACACACTGAAGGACTAGTCAAAATGATTCTCTGTGATAATCTACAGCATGCCATGGAGAATGTCAAAAGAAATGTCAGATATCCCTTTACATTCTCAGTCATTTCAGTGTGCCAAAAGAATCAGGCTACTGTGCAATTTCAAAAAAAGTTTTAAATATGATTCATAATTAATGCCACCATCTTTTTCAGACTATCTCTGGCTTGGGCATAGCTACCGAAAATTAAAAAAAACAACAAACAAACAAAAATGTTTTTTTTTTTTCCTTCAGCCAAGTGCATATTCATGGTTATTTGCCATTGTGTCTCGTTCATAATTCAATTTGAATTAAAAATAGATATGTATCTTATCTAATAAAGGCATCTTCTCTTTAAACATCATCAGAATACTGTCTAAAATCTTCTATTCATCCGCTTACAGTAACTTGTCATTTGCAATAGCAATAAAATGTCTATCTAACAAAATAGGCACATAAAACTCCCTCACAATATCTTTGGGTGAAGGTAAGGGCCACAATCTATCAGTAACTCTAAACGGCCCCGTCCCCCGTGTTCCCTTTGTGAGCTCTTGTCTCGTCTGCTTGCAGACGTTGTGCTGTGAAAGTTGACCATGAAAGGGAGCGTAAACGTGGCATACGGTCACATGGTGCAGGTTAGCGGTTAGTGGAGCGTTGTGTTCGTTACATGTGCTGTAATGCCTCCTGGGCCTGTTCTGTGTACACCTCATCTTTCCCCGCCCACGAGCCGAAGCTGTCACCCATCTGCGGCATCCTCCTCTGCGAGCCTCGGGTTTTGTCCCGGGAAAAGAAGCTAAACCTGTGAACAGAAGACAGGACATCAGCACAATTTGTTTGCAGTGCCATTCAAGATTGTGTCCATGAACTATGACTAATAAACTAGATTGTTTCATATACATTTGGGTGTTGTTGGACTGTTAATTATACCGTAACTGTTCAAGTGTAATTTTTTATTAATAATGCACAGCCATTTTATAGGTTATATTGCACAAAGCAATAAGATTTTTTCTTTTCTTTGTATTTTTTCATGACAATTTGCTGTTCAAATTCACATTACTGTAATGCAAAAAGTCTAGATTCATGCTTTTCTAAAATAAAAGCATCATGAATAAAATGAAATCAGCATTAATAAAAGAATTACATTTCACACTGTACTTCTACATGTATATATAGGGTTTCATCTTTTTGACAAATTTTATAAATCTGACCTGAAGGTTACCGGTCAAAAGTTTGGAAACATTACTATTTTAAATATTTTTGAAAGAAATTTCTTCTGCTCATCAAGGCTGCATTTATTTGATCAAAAATACAGAACAAAACGGTAATATTGTGAAATATTATTACAATTTAAAATAATAGTTTTCTAATTTAATCTACTTTAAAATGTAATTTATTCCTGTGATCAAAGCTGAATTTTCCGCATCATTACTCCAGTCTTCAGAGTCACATGATCCTTCAGAAATCATTCTCATATGAGGATTTATGATCATGTTGGAAACGTGAACCTGTGATACTTTTTCAAGATTCATCGATGAATAAAAAGTTTAAAAGAACAGTATTTATTCAAAATATAAATGTTTTCTAACAATATAATAATCTTTACTATCACTTTTTTTAATCAATTTAATGTATCCTTGCTAAATAAAAGTATTAATTTCTTAAAAAAAAAAAAAAAAAGATTGCTGATCCCAAACTTTTGAACGGTAGTGTATATTGTTACATTTTTATTTTAAATAAATGCTGTTCTTTTTAACCTTTTAATCATCAAAGAAACCTGAACAAAGTATCACGGGTTATAAAAAAAATGTAACCCTGGAGCACAAAACCAGTCATATTTCGCACGGGTATATTTGTGGCAATAGCCAACGATAAATTGTATAGGTAAAAATTATTGTAGGGTGCTTCATCGGTAACAATTATCAATTGAAAATCATTAGGCTATTAAGTAAAGATCATGTTCCATTAAGATATTTTGTAAATTTCTTACCGTAAATATATATATATATACACTCACCTAAAGGATTATTAGGAACACCTGTTCAATTTCTCATGAATGCAATTATCTAATCAACCAATCACATGGCAGTTGCTTCAATGCATTTAGGGGTGTGGTCCTGGTCAAGACAATCTCCTGAACTCCAAACTGAATGTCAGAATGGGAAAGAAAGGTGATTTAAGCAATTTTGAGCGTGGCATGGTTGTTGGTGCCAGACGGGCCGGTCTGAGTATTTCACAATCTGCTCAGTTACTGGGATTTTCATGCACAACCATTTCTAGGGTTTACAAAGAATGGTGTGAAAAGGGAAAAACATCCAGTATGCGGCAGTCCTGTGGGAGAAAATGCCTTGTTGATGCTAGAGGTCAGAGGAGAATGGGCCGACTGATTCAAGCTGATAGAAGAGCAACTTTGACTGAAATAACCACTCGTTACAACCAAGGTATGCAGTGAAGCATTTGTGAAGCCACAACACGCACAACCTTGAGGCGGATGGGCTACAACAGCAGAAGACCCCACCGGGTACCACTCATCTCCACTACAAATAGGAAAAAGAGGCTCCAATTTGCACAAGCTCACCAAAATTGGACAGTTGAAGACTGGAAAAATGTTGCCTGGTCTGATGAGTCTCGATTTCTGTTGAGACATTCAGATGGTAGAGTCAGAATTTGGCGTAAACAGAATGAGAACATGGATCCATCATGCCTTGTTACCACTGTGCAGGCTGGTGGTGGTGGTGTAATGGTGTGGGGATGTTTTCTTGGCACACTTTAGGCCCCTTAGTGCCAATTGGGCATCGTTTAAATGCCACAGCGTACCTGAGCATTGTTTCTGACCATGTCCATCCCTTTATGACCACCATGTACCCATTCTCTGATGGCTACTTCCAGCAGGATAATGCACCGTGTCACAAAGCTCGAATCACTTCAAATTGGTTTCTTGAACATGACAATGAGTTCACTGTACTAAAATGGCCCCCACAGTCACCAGATCTCAACCCAATAGAGCATCTTTGGGATGTGGTGGAACAGAGAGCTTAGTGCCCTGGATGTGCATCCCACAAATCTCCATCAACTGCAAGGTGCTATCCTATCAATATGGGCCAACATTTCTAAAGAATGCTTTCAGCACCTTGTTGAATCAATGCCACATAGAATTAAGGCAGTTCTGAAGGCGAAAGGGGGTCAAACACAGTATTAGTATGGTGTTCCTAATAATCCTTTAGGTGAGTGTATATACATATAAATATTAGTAGTAATATGCATTGCTACAGGCTTCATTTGGACAACTTTAAAGCCCATTTTTTCAATATTTCGATTTTTTTGCACCCTCAGATTCCAAATTTTCAAATAGTTGTATCTTGGCCAAATGGTGTCCTATCATAACAAACCATTTATCAATGGGAAGCTTATTTATTCATGTAAAAATTTACCCTTATGACTGGTTTTGTGTTCCACCGTGACAAATATTAAGCAGCACAACTGTTTCCAACATTGATAACAAATCATCATATTATTATGATTTCTGAAGGATCATGTGACTCTTAAGACTGGAGTAATGGCTGATGAAAATTCAGCTTTGATCACAGGAATAAATTACATTTTACTATATATTCACATAGAAAACAGTTCTTTTAAATGTATATTTCACAATATTACTTTTTTCTCTGTATTTTTTATCAAATAAATGCAGGCTTGATGAGCATAAGAGACTTCTTTCAAAACTTTTGACCAGTACTATTTTTTTCTCCCCCCATTTACACAAATATAATATCTTGCTAGACATGTATTACACTACCATAACCGTATCCCTACTGTATAACTAAAGTCTTTCTAGCTATAAACTAAGTTGCAGAAAGCATCTCACAAACACTAAATATTTAGTTTGCTGTGTGTTTGTGTATTTGCTTGACATTTCAGCTCATATAAGCAGTGACAATCAAGCATTCACTCTCTCTATGCATCTATTAAGCACTCTTTTAGTTGACACAATGTAGTGACACAATGTTATATAATTGGTTACAGCGCAGCACGAGTGTTAGAGGAGTGAGCGGGAGTTTGATTCTGACTGGCTGATTCTAACGATCCTCCTGCTGATTGGTCACACAGATAGCCCCACAATCAGCCAATCAGAATGTGCTCGTTACGATCAGTGGCTCTAATGAGGGGGGTGAGATGAGGGGGCCATGCAGCTCCATTACATGCAGGGAGGATAAAGGTGTTAAAACAGCAAAGAACACATAGGTGAACCACCAAAAGGTCGTACAAGGGAAATAAGTCGTCTGATTGGCTGTAAAGTGGGGTCATCTGGAATCAACCCAGCCGCCACCATCGGCATAATGGCTGTGAAGATCCTGTTACAAAGAGGCACAGATATGGAGAGTTGAGCAAAGAGAAGATACACCCAGAACCACCTGTAGTGTCCTGTTTCTAAAGGCATTCTCCTACGGCTGAGTCTTCAGGCCCTGTGTTTACACCTGGTATTAAGATGCGTTCCAGTCGATTCGGATCACAAGTGTATGACAGAAGTAAACGGGTCTAAAACGTTTTCCCTATCGTGAAATCGCCCACTATCATCCAGAGGTTGACAAAAACGCATCCGACTGGATTGCTTTAATAGTGTAAACGCTCATGTGATCAAATTTGTTCAAACAGGCCGTCTACTCTCCTCCTACTGACCTAACGCGTAAACATTATGGGAAGCACACTAGCACTAGCCAGAAAGGATTTAAACTTTGGAGAGTTTAGTTTGAAGAGGAAAAACGTACCAAGCACAATGAATCACCATTCCTGATTTCTAACACACTATCAGAGCAGAAATGAAAGCTGCTGCGCTCCGTATGTTTTTCTGTCATCTCCGGTGCGTTCATAGATCAATTGCATGAGCTTAGTCCATTAGATGGAAAGATCTGAAAAAGCTCATACATTCACCTGCCCATAGACCCTCCCCTCGAAGAAATCAGGACAGAAGTGGTTGAAAAGAGACGGATTAAAACACCAGATGTAAATGGGAATGTGTCTCCCTCGTCTACTACTGATCCGATCGATCGTATCTCAATACCAGGTGCAAATGGGGCCTCAGATGCATATGGCAGCATTAATGATGATCATGCCTTAAGATTTTAGTAAAACAAGGGTACACGGATGCCAACATGTGTCATATCATGTCATAAAACTCTGAATGTGTCTGTCAGCCTGCAGGTTAGTGGCACATGTGTAACTGCTTTTTAATGGTCTAGTGTTCATTTAGCTCAAACAGCATGTCATGGGTTTAATTCCCAAGGAATGCATGAACTGATAAAATGCATACTTGGATTGCAATGCAAGTTACTTTTAATATTTTCTTTGTATTATTGCACAGTTCTATATGTAAAGTTGGTTATACACTACATAGCCAGAAGTTTTGGGAACGCCTGCCTTTACATGCACATGAACTTTAATGACATCCCATTCTTAATCCGTAGGTTTTAATATGGAGTTGGCCCACCCTTTGCAGCTATAACAGCTTCAACTCTTCTGGGAAGGCTTTCCACAAGGTTTAGGAGTGTGTTTACAGGAATTTTTTACCATTCTTTTAGAAGCGCATTTGTGAGCTCAGGCACTGATACTGGACGAGAAGGCCTGGCTCGCAGTCTCCGCTCTAATTCATCCCAAAGGTGTTCTGTCGGGTTGAGGTCAGGACTCTTTGCAGGCCAGTCAAGTTCCTCCACACCAAACTCACTCATCCATGTCTTTATGGACCGATGCTTTGTGCACTGGTGTGCAGTCATGTTGGAACAGGAAGGGGCCATCCCCAAACTGTTCCCACAAAGTTGAGAGCATGAAATTGTCCAAAATGTCTTGGTATGCTGAAGCATTAAGAGTTCCTTTCACTGGAACTAAGGGGCCAAGCCCAACCCCTGAAAAACAACCCCACACCATAATCCTCCCTCCACCAAACTTTACACTTGGCACAGTGCAGTCAGGGAAGTACTGTTCTCCTGGCAACCGCCAAACCCAGACTCGTCCATCGGATTGCCAGACAGAGAAGCGTGATTGGTCACTCCAGAGAACACGTTTCCACTGTTCTAGAGTCCAGTGGCAGCAGGCTTTACACCACTGCATCCCACGCTTTGCATTGCAATTGGTGATGTAAGGCTTGGATGAGCTTTTCGGCCATGGAAACCCATTCCATGAAGCTCTCTACGCACTGTTCTTGAGCTAATCTGAAGGCCACACGAACTTTGGAGGTCTGTAGCTACTAACTTGACGACTTCTGCGCACTGTGCACCTCAGCATGCACTGACCCCGCTCTGTGAATTTACGTGGCCTACCACTTTGTGGCTGAGTTGCTGTTGTTCCCAATTGCTTCCACTTTGTTATAATCCCACTTGACAGTTGACCGTGGAACATTTAGTAGTGAGGAAATTTCACGAATGGACTTATTGCACAGGTGTCAACTTATCACGGTATCACGCTTGAGTTCACTGAGCTCCTGAGAGCGACCCATTCTTTCACAAACGTTTGTAGATGCGTCTGCATGCCTAAGTGCTTGATTCTATACACCTGTGGCCATGGAAGTGATTGGAACACCTGATTTCAATGATTTGGGGGGGTGTCCCAATACTTTTGGCAATATAGTGTATATTATATTCAAACTTTATTCACATACATACAGTACACTCACATAAAGCGATTGTATAGCAAATCTCAACTGCTTGATAGTTTATTTCCTCGCAAAATGTAACTATATTATCACCCTGTTCTTCCTAGAAAGTTAGATATAACGTATCCAACTTTATCTGCAGACATACAGTACACTCACATAGGGTGATATATACTGTACTATATAGTATATTTCAACAGCTTGATTGCTTGTGTCATTGCAAAACTATATTATCACCCAGCTCTAATCTGTTAAATGCGACCATGGCATGAAGATATCAAGATATTATAAACATTAACATCATGATTTTCTGTAAAGCGGCTTTGAAACCATGTGTATTGAGAAAAGTGCTATATAAATGCATAAACATTTCTAAATCATTACCCTCGATGCTCATAACATTTACTCTGTTCCTACGCTAAAACCTAAGCAACTTTTCTGGGCATCGTATGTGTGCTCCCAACACAATACCAAAATGAGGCTGATTTAAAGGAGTAAATATGTTTGTAATATATGTATGTGCATGTGTGTAGATGTTTGGCTCTTTTAGCAGTACGCACAGTCGTTTTATCCCTGACTCGGGCTGGAAGTTGGAGCGAGAGCTTGGCCGAAAGGTAGTAGAGGGGTCTGGCAGGGACGGGCCTGTTTCCTCCTCCTGTTCTTCACTGTAAATGTGATAAAAAAAATAGGTCATTTATTTTATATATACTAGGGATGCACCTATATGACAATTTTGGACGATACCAATCATTCTTAAAATTATATAGCCGATAAATCGAAATCCAAATTTGTATATAATTTTTGAGAGCCTGATTACAAAAACAAAAGTCTCACTAATAAAAGCCATGTCCCATGCACACAATTATAATGATAATCTCATCATAATTTTATGTAGCCACATATGACAGACTTGCACTGAACACGTTGCACTTAACTGTATTTTCCTTTATCCATTATGATTCTTATTGGATAATATTACGATATTAATATTAAAAATTAACATATATCGTCCAATACCGATATGGTGGCCAATATATCGTGCATCCCTATTATATACTCATATAGTCATATATACTATTAAAAAAAAAAAAAAAAAAAAAAAATATATATATATATATATATATATTTATTTTTTATTTTATATATATATATATATATATATATATATATATATATATATATATATATATATATATATATATATATATATATATATATATATATATATTATTTGTAACAAGTTAAATAACAGATACCAATTTGACTGACCAAATTGTACAAATTTAGATGGCTAACCTTTTGTAATAGGCGATTTCCTCCTGCAGCATGAAGACTTTAGCTTTCAGCTCATTGCGCTCATGCAGGACGTCCCTCAGCTCTTGTAGGGTGAATCGCGGGCGGTTTGGGTCTTTTGGATCTAGAGTGGACATGTCATCATCACACAGCGCCTCCTGGTGAACGAGAGGAACACTTATAGTCACTTACACTAGTCTTCATACAGAGCAACTGACTGCTGAGGAGGTTTAAACTAGAGACACACAAACATCTTCATTATCACAGCATCCTCAAAAAGACACAAATATCACCTGATTTCACTGCCGTTAATGTACAACAAAAAACCACACCACAAGACGCATTCAGTTGCTAGCTTTTAGTTAATTTTTGACAACTGATATTTTTCTTAAAAGTTAATAAACCTTTACATATGTACTACAGTTCAAACGTTTGGGGTCAGTGAGACTTTTTTTAAATAAATTAATATTTTGATTCTGCAAAGTCACATTACATTGATCAAAAGTGAACATTTATAATGTTATAAAATATTTCCATTTTAAATAAATGCTGTTCTTTTGATCTTTCTACTCATCAAATAATCTTGAAAAATATGCATAATGGTTTCCACAGAAATATGAACCAGCACAACTGTTTCCAGCATTGATAAAATGTTTCTTGAGCAGCAAATCCTCATATCAGAATGATTTCTGAAGGATCATGTGACACTGAAGACTGAAGAGTAATGATGCTGAAAATTCAGCTTTGATCACAGAAATAAATTACATTTTAAATTATAATCAAATAGAAAACTGTGATATTCAATTGCAATAATATTTCACAGTGTTAATGTTTTTACTGTATTTTTTGATCAAATAAATGCAGCCTTGGTGAGCAAAAGAGACTTCTTTCAAAAACATCAAATCTTTTGTAATAAAAAAACATCAAATAATGAATAGCTGTTGGCTACTTCCTGTTTCAGTGGGAAATATGTGGTCTTTCACACAACATCCCTTTTGTTTTCATATCATATGGCCATTGTAAGTTTATGACAGTTGACTCTGATTGTAAATGTAAATGAACAACATTATATGATTGGTGGCTTTATTTTACAGTAGACCACAAGCTCTCTGTTATGATCTACTATGATCTCATGATCATCATGTTAACATTTAATTCAGTCACATGATTTGCTTTCAGTACAAACACACATGCATTAACAATCAGGCTTTCGCCAACTGATACTCTTCACAATGAGTGTGTATCTGTGTGAAGGACTGAAGCGATTAGTGCACTACTCTTACAGTCTCGCACACTCGTCCTAGCGTGCAAACAGTCGCAGATATGGGTCAGGTGTTAGTTTACACTCCATGCTATCCTTAGGAGCTGCCGCTGCAGGGTTACCAATAAAAAAGCAGCCTCTTCATCATCCTTCTCCTCCTCACTGTCATCTGTCAGGGCTCCCGGGGCCCCTGCATGTGGGATGAAACGGAGGGGACCCTCCTCTATCTCCAGGCCCCCAGCAAGGAGCTCAGAAGCTAAATCCTGACCCCAGGAAGGGGCCGCTTTAGTCGACTGTGGTTACAAATTGCAACTAACATTTTATCTGGAGTGTTTGTTCGGGTGAATAGTTCAAATAAACAACTGAACAAATTGGCACAAAATCAGAGTTACAAAAACACATTATCTCACAAGTATCTCCAATTCTGATATTTCATGCATGAGTGCAAATTATTTCTGTGTTGTTAAATCTCATCTGAATTTGATTTCTAAGCAAAATGTACCATGCAATAGGTCTTTCACCATCATTTACTGATAAAGAATCTGTTTAAATGCAAGCATATGTGCAAACTGCATTAAATTAATCATATTCAATTAATCCCAAAAGTTCACAATTTAACCCTGGCAGCCCTAATTAATAAATAGCTGCACCTCAAATATACTGTGTCTACTGATTTTTCTTCTCATCCTCGGTTCCTCTGTGACTGTGACTCATTGATGTTTCATGCTGACTCATTATGAACACCATGTGAACATTCCAGTGCATTAGATCACACCTACTTCCTTTAAATAGAAATAGAAATGCTGCAGTTGAACACTGAAATGTCTCGATGCATTGTAATTGAGCTAAGGCGCAATGGAAAATTTAAATTCATAACCCACTAAGCAGAAGAGTTGCTAAATAATATGTATGTATAAAACCAACACAATCGATGCAACATCCATCTACACTGATGTACCTGTGCAGGTGAGGGTGGCCCTACAGGCTCCTCTGTCTCAGCACTGGTCTTGCCCTGCTCTTTCAGTCGCTCCTTAAGACGGGCCACTTCCTGTCGCAGGTTGCCGAGCTCCTGCTGTCTTGTCTGACCAGACGCCTCCAGTTCCACCTTCTGCTCGATCAGGGCTTTACCCTGGGCCTCCACCACCGTGATTTTATGCCTCAGGTCATGGTTGATCTTCATCAGCCGGTTCAACTGCTGCTGGAGCTGGAAGAAATTCAACAACATCCACAATATGATGAATTTCAGAGTGAAACAGCACGTTACATTATTTGATTACTTTTCCAACAAAAAGACACAAAGGGCCAGATTTACTAACAGCTTGAACCAGCGCAAACCCTCTTTTAGTGTTAAAAAACTACTGTCAGGATTTACTAAAGACGAACTGAAAAATTCAAATGCTTCCCTTTCAGATGCAAATTTTATGGGAGGAGAGTATTTAAATGAATCACGCGAGGTGATTTAATAAAGTTTGCACTTGTAAATTTACTGGTATTTGTGCCATTATTTACCGCCCCAAAAAAGCACATCTTAAACCAGATGCTAACTGGTAGATTGCATTGGTCATTATGGAAATGTCTGTGTTCATTAATATGCGCATCGTCAGTAGATAACGTGCAGAACTTTCCACTCCCATCTGCGCTTTTTTGGAATCGCGCTCTCTTGCTAATTTGCCCTGTTTAGTAAATCTGGCCCAAAGACTTGGACATCTTTGTGTCTTGTTTTCTTGAGATAAAACCAGTGCTATAACAGGTTTTGCTCAGGAAGAACATAGCTCCTTACCGCTTCAACATCCTCATTTTTGAGCGTCAGCTCACGGTCTTTGGCGCGGATCTCGTCTCGCTGTTTATCTACAACTTCCTTTAGCTTCTTCATCACCTGCCGCTCCCTCTCAGTCATGCCTGGCATCACAAATTAAAAACAAAAAACAGCACATGCTTGCATTTACTACACAGAGAACTGGCATTCAAAGGAATATCAAAATATAATGCATGTTTAATCGACAACATATTGGGCATCTTTTGATCAGGAAGTTTCAGGGTTAGGTTCTTGTTTTGCATGGACCAGGTCACTGGAAAGACACAAGAAGCCTGATAGACACTGTAAGCAAATAACTTCTTGTCTGAGTGCCCATGTTGCTGCTCTTAAAATAGATCTGTGTCCGTGCAGAGCATCTGACACACTTCACGTTTGTCATGACCTAGAAATATAATGTGTTGCCAGCCTTAAATGAATATTCAGAGTTAAATACAACTTTACATTATACACGTTTTCAATTAATCAAATTTGAATTATATAGGCCCTAACTTTTTGCCACTCCTGCCAATGGTCGATGACCTAAGAAAATGTTCCAGCCATAAATATATTAATTTTAATTTTATTAACTGTTTTAAAAACAGCCAGTCAGTGCTGACACTAGAAATCTAGACGCACCCTAGCGACAGCAAATGTAATTGGCTGCCAGGATCGTCTAGAAACTCTCCGAGCATGAAAAACCAGTCAGGCCAATCACGTCGTGTGTAGAGTCAGTGGGCGGGCTTAACATAATAACAGCAGAGTTGCGACGGTTCTACGTGAATTTCCTGCTACTTCCCTGCTAACAAAGATGGCACTGAAGTCATTCTTAATAAAAGAAGATGTGTTTGGAGTTTTGCCGACTGGATACGGCAAAAGTTGAATCTATCAACTAACTCAAAAACGAATAAGACTCAGCCACAACCCGCTTGTGATTGTTGTCTCACCACTGATAGCGCTCTGGTTGGCTGTAGCACTATCCTATTGCGTGCAGAGGGAATCTGAAAGACAACCGTTTATCCCACCCCTCGGATTGAGCCCTGCTAATGGTGTGTTCCCAGACCCAACATCTCAAGTGATGTGAGTCTGGCTTGTCAGGCTATTAGATACTAGTTAAAAGTCACAATTCTCTATTCCAATTTTGATACCACAGCTAAAATTACTAGGCTAACTAATATAAATTCAAAACAATATAAAAGACAAGTTTTCAGAAGACACTGAATAAGGTAATCAAATGTAAAATAAATAACACTGGATAGTCTACACTGTATAAATTAAACATAGATGAATCCTTATTAAAGTTTCAAAAGTTATTCAGTCAAGAGCAGTGAGTGATTTTTGTGTGTTTTCTTCTTTCTCAACTGTTTGTGTTCACTCATTTACATTCACGCATTTGGCAGATGCTTTTATCCAAAGCGACTTACATTGCATTCAAGGTACACATTTTTACATTTTGTCAGTTCTTGCTTTCCCTGGGAATCGAATCCATGACCTTGGCGTTGTTAGCGCCACACTCTTATTGTTGGAGCTACAGGAAAGTCAAATCATAACCGACTGTGTTTACTAGGATACTCGCAGAGACAGGCTTTTTTTTTTTTTTTTTTTTTTTACATCATTTTGTGTGAATATTTGCACACTTACTTGTAGTTCTGAGACACGTCTTTCTGGACGCGCAGTTCAGATGTGTATAGTGAATTTGACTTCCCTTTTGCGTCTTGAATATTTAAATTGCAAAGGCTCAGACGTTTGTGACGATGCAGCACTGGCCCATCATCTGTCCTGAGCATCAATCATGTTCATGTTCTCACAACATTGCATTGTTACAATTCATTAAAAAAACAGTATATATATATATTAGAGACGCGCCGATGTATTTGCCACTGATATTTATTGGCCAATTTTTTATCAATTTAAAGCCATTGGCATATCGGCTTTGATAAAAGGTGGATGTAACAAACCAATAGTTTGTTAATCAACTGCGTGAAGGCCGAGTTGTATAATGTCTATATTAAAGAAATACGTAATGTTCAATAATAATAAGTCAAATATGAGTTAATGCTGTTAATAAGAAATATTTAATAGCAAAAATAACCTCTGAAGTTTGTCATGTTGTTTTATTTGTATTTATTTATTTTTTTATCTTACTTTGTGCCTCTCTGTAGCAGCTCATAATGTGAAACCTGCACATAATGTAATAAGTAATATTATAAATAATCTAAAAATGTTCTCCAAATTTTATAAAATCTTGAGCTCATAATGTAATAAAAAATGTACATTATGAGAAAATTATTACATTATATATTCACCAAAACCGAATATGAAGAAATCAAATCCAGGTTCAGTGAAAATGATTTGATAATGAAAATAAAAGGAATAAAGTGACAAATATCGGTATTGGGTCATGGTTGTGTATTAAAATCTGTATCTGTAAAGTTTTTTGCTGTTGTTTTTTAAATATTACAATATACATTAATATATTTATATTAACATTGATCTATCTATCTATATACATATACTGTATCTATCTATATAATTTAAAATTAATAAATTAATCTATAAATATATATACATATACTGTATATACATTCATAACATTTTTATCAATCACCGACATGCCACAGGTGCTGTAAATAACCCACAATATTATTTTAAGGAGCCTATATACAAGTAATTTCCTGCATTCTATTCAAACGGCTCTTTGTATGTTTAAATCAGTGTTGAGAGCGGCGCTGGAATGTTTGTGTAAACAGCTGCGCTCTGCGTTTGACACTGAATCAGACCCGTCTAGCAGCACTGAGAGAGAGACTGTTCTGACGGCAGCGGATCGGGCACGTGAGTGTGTCAGAGGCACTGTGGAGTCTCTGTGCTGCTCATGCAGTAATGTGCCCTGCCTCGTCTTCTGTCACATGGAGAAGGGGCGCTTTGTGCAGCAGTTGTGTCAGTTCCTAAAAGGCTGAAAGAATGTGTGTGAGAATTCCTATGGGCATGATCACATGTGTTTGCTTTGTATCCGGTACAGGCATGCTGGGAACACAGCATCTGGCTATGTTCCAAACTACACATGCATATTTTGTATTTTTAATAAAATTTTGTGAAGCAATATTGTTTTAGAAGTCTGATCAAATAGGTTGTATTTAAAGTACTGTTTTTCTTTAATTACTTCCCTTATTTAATTAATTACTCACCCTTTACTTCGGATAACCAAAGTCACATGATTTCAGCAGTTTGGCGGTTTGACATGCGATCCGAACCGCTGATTCATAACGCTCTGAAGCTTCACGAAGCAGTGTTTTGAAATCGGCCATCACTATATAAGTCGTTATTTAGGTTTTTTTGCACACAAAAACTATTCTCGCCGCTTAATAAAATGATGGTAGAACCACTGTAGTGAGATGGACTTTTTTAACGACGTCTTTAGCATCTTTTATGGGTCTTGAGAGAGGAAATGTCATTGCTGCCAATGGAGGCCTTTCTGAGCCATCGGATTTCAACAATATCTTAATTTGTGTTTTGAAGATGAACAAAGGTCTTACGGGTGTCGACCGACATGAGGGTGAGTTATTAATGACATTATTTTTGGGTGAACTTTAATCCTTTAATCGCATTGGAAATGGAAGGTCAAGTGGAGAGCAATGCATTGTGGGATATAGAATATTGAATGAACACTGAGCTTTAGCACTACCTTCCTGTTTCTGTATATCCTCTTCCGTCATCGGACACTCTTTGACGGACAGGTTGTTGAGCAGCGTTTTGTTTTCCTCCTGCAGCTGGGCGATCTGGGACAACAGATCCTGGGCTTCTCCTCTCCACACATCCTCCACCAATTCCAGCTCCTGTTCTCACACACACATTTCAGAAGCGGCTTATAAAATATACATGAGTGTATATTTAACAACTGACCTTCAGTGGTGTTACATAACGTCTGAAACAATAAGCAAAAACACACAAAGCAGGAGGAGCGTAATAACATCTTCACAGAAGGACAAAAGCTGCATTCAGGGCTGGGAGATATGGCCAAAACATATTTTCTTTTTTTTTGCTGAATGGCAATATACAGTATATATACATATATATCTCTGTTTTTCTCTACATTTCTCTATTTAGATAACTCTGTATTTTCTTATTCTGAAATAGGGCTGTAAAATTGATTAATCAATTAAAGTCTGTTTACATAATATATGTGTATGTATATATAATTGTATTTTATATATATATATATATATATATATATATATATATATATGTGTGTGTGTGTGTGTGTGTGTGTGTGTGTGTGTGTGTGTGTGTGTGTGTATACTGTATATACACTCACCTAAAGGATTATTAGGAACACCGTCTGTGTTTGACCCCCTTTGCCTTCAGAACTGCCTTAATTCTACGTGGCTCAGGTAGGCCGTGGCATTTAAACGATGCCCAACTGGCACTAAGGGGCCTAAAGTGTGCCAAGAAAACATCCCCACACCATTACACCACCACCACCAGCCTGCACAGTGGTAACAAGGCATGATGGATCCATGTTCTCATTCTGTTTACGCCAAATTCTGACTCTACCATCTGAATGTCTCAACAGAAATCGAGACTCATCAGACCAGGCAACATTTTTCCAGTCTTCAACTGTCCAATTTTGGTGAGCTCGTGCAAATTGTAGCCTCTTTTTCCTATTTGTAGTGGAGATGAGTGGTACCCGGTGGGGTCTTCTGCTGTTGTAGCCCATCCGCCTCAAGGTTGTGCGTGTTGTGGCTTCACAAATGCTTTGCTGCATACCTCGGTTGTAACGAGTGGTTATTTCAGTCAAAGTTGCTCTTCTATCAGCTTGAATCAGTCGGCCCATTCTCCTCTGACCTCTAGCATCAACAAGGCATTTTCTCCCACAGGACTGCCACATACTGGATGTTTTTCCCTTTTCACACCATTCTTTGTAAACCCTAGAAATGGTTGTGTGTGAAAATCCCAGTAACTGAGCAGATTGTGAAATACTCAGACCGGCCCGTCTGGCACCAACAACCATGCCACGCTCAAAATTGCTTAAATCACCTTTCTTTCCCATTCTGACATTCAGTTTGGAGTTCAGGAGATTGTCTTGACCAGGACCACACCCCTAAATGCATTGAAGCAACTGCCATGTGATTGGTTGATTAGATAATTGCATTGAACAGGTGTTCCTAATAATCCTTTAGGTGAGTGTATATATACAGACACGCACAGAAATATATATAATATATATAAATATAATAATATACATGCATACATATTATGTTAGATGCGACTGATCGTGATTAATCACGATTAAACGATTTCACAGCCCTATTCTAAAATATTTTTAAATTCTATAAATTCTATAATTTATTTTTTTAAAACTGTCATTTCACAATCCTGTGCAGTGCTGTCCTACAAACAGTGTTCATATTGAAGGCTATGAAAACAAATATAGTGAATATAACCATGTAGGCTATGCTGTATATTCTTAGCAAAAATAGGGTTAAAATCACATTACAGTCTAACATTGTAACATTACAGTCTAAAAACAAAATTATTACTTTTTAATGCAGAAGTAAAATTTTTAAATAAATAATACCAAAAGCACAGACTAATTATATTAGGCTATTTGATTAGCCCATTACAATAGTCACTTTACAGTAACGGGCACTGCTATCATAAACACACTCACTTGTAGGTTTAAAATTCTACATACGGCACTTTTATTGTCCAACAACAAATATATTAGCAAAATGTATATTTTAGTCAGAATTATTGTGCCCTTTTACAGATGCGCTCATATCAAATTACTGTATATCGATATACAGTATTGCCTCATTCTATATTGTTTATAAATATATATCGATATATGAAAAAACTCAATATGCCGCCCAGCCCTAATTCATATGTCTGCTCATATGCAATGTATTATGTGAGATTCTTACGTGCTACATGGACATGGTATTCCTCAAAGCACCACAAAGGACCATGTAAATAAACATAATATATGAATATTGCAATCTCAGTCCCGCAGTATAAGCACTGTATTATAGCACCTACTACCACAGTCACTGATTTATATAAATGACCACAGCATATTTTCATCCGAACAGCGGTGACGTCAGCCTTATACGATGTGCATTTGTCTCATATGTGACAACGACGTTACGTGATGGTGACTGTGTTCCATCATTTCCTGTCCAAGGCAGGAACTCAGAATTTCCCACGTACGAGCTGCTTTGTTCAGTACATAGGATGTGATGTAGCAGAAGTAGTAGAAGAAAACAGTATATATAATATATCATTAATGATTAATGAATAGCAATTACATATATTATAAATCACTGGTTACACTTTATTTTAAGGTGTCATTTTTACAGCGTAATTATATATTTAAGTACTGAGTATATTAATTAACAACGTGTACTTCCTTTTGGTTTGGTTGAGAGTTAGTTGCATGTAATTATGCATAATTTACTGTTATTACTATGGTAAGTAAATGCAACATATGTAACAAGGACACTAAAATAAAGTGTTACCCTTTATTTTAAGGTGTCCTTGTTACAGTGTAATTATACTATTAAGTACTGAGTGATATTTATTAATTGCATGTACTTACTGCAGGGTTAGGGTTAGGGTTTGATTTATGGTTAGTTGCTTGTAATTATGCATAATTTACTTTTATTACTCTAGGAAGTACATGGAACGTGTAACAAGGACAATGTAAAATAAAGTGTTATCAAATTACCATATTAATATTAATTATATATAATAAATATAACAATTGTAATAAACAAAATAATGATATATCATGAATTACATATATTCATTAAATGTGTGTGTGTGTGTGTGTGTGTGTGTGTGTGTGTGTGTGTGTGTGTGTGTGTGTGTGTGTCTAGTCTATAAAAGCACCTTTTTATGTTTCTTCTCCTTCTCCAGTCTGTCCATCCGCTCCAGTCGGAGCCGGTCCAGCTCCAGGCGCAGCTCCTCGGTCTCTGGACTGATGCTGTTCCGGCTCACCAGAACCTCCAGGATCTCCAGCACCCGAACCACTTTGGGCATGAGGCGGGACAGCGCCTCGCATCCGTACTGATCGATAATGCGCTCGAACTCCTGGCCCACCACAGCGGCGATATCGTACACGTCCATCACGGTCAGATCCGCCACGTTCTTCTCCAGCGCCGAACCGAAATCCTCCATGACCGTCTCTGTGCGTCCCTGAAGTTCGTTTCCTTCTAAACTTTCTCAGTCCCTTTCAGTAGCCAAACAGATCCCCAAATCCCTCTAAAACCTTGCTAATGACACCCCATCAAGGATAAAAGCCATTTCGGGATATTTTTAGGCCGAACTGGACCGAAATAAGAGTTGTCCCATTGCGGTTCGGTTTCCCTGCCCTTATTTATTCCTCAGAGCGGCTTCATCTACTGCGCATGCGCACAGCAGTGGCAGCTGAGGCCGCTGTGAAATCACTGTCAAGCGCCACACTGACCTACAAAATATCTGTCACTCACAGTTTACCATAGTTCTTGGGAAGTTTAATAGTGTGTGTATATATTTATATGTATGTAAACAGATATGTTCTATCATTCACTCAGTATCATTATCTCCTTATTGACCGAAGTGGCTTTTAGAATCTTTTGCATCTGAACTCTTCATATATATATATATATATATATATATATATATATATATATATATATATATACACCGATCAGGCATAACATTATGACTTCATTTATAGATATATAATATTGTGCTGGTTCCCCCTTTTGCTGCCAAAACAGCCCTGACCCGTTGAGGCATGGACTCCTCTAGACCCCTGAAGGTGTGCTGTGGTATGTGGCACCAAGATGTTAGCAGCAGATCCTTTAAGTCCTGTAAGTTGCGAGGTGGGGCCTCCATGGATCGGACATGTTTGTTCAGCACATCCCACAGATGCTCGATTGGATTGAGATCTGGGGAATTTGGAGGCCAAGTCAACACCTCAAACTCGTTGTGCTCCTCAAACCATTCCTGAACCATTTTTGTTTTATGGCAGGAGCATTATCCTGCTGGAAGAGCCACAGTCACCAGGGAATACCGTTTCCATGAAAGGGTGTACATGGTCTGCAACAATGCTTAGGTAGGTGGCCCCGGTCACAGAACCAAGGGGTGGGCCCCTAACAACGATGTCATTTTGTCATTTTAATATTATGGATTAGCAATATATATTTGTGCCCCTCTCGCCGAGGGCCCCTGTTACTCAGTTCCACTATTACCCCCTGTCCGACGCCCCTGATGGCAGGACCCAAGGTTCCCCAGCAGAACATTGCCCAAAGCATCACACTGCCTCTGCCGGCTTGCCTTCTTCCCATAGTGTATCCTGGTGCGGTGCCATGTGTTCCCCAGGTGAGTGACGCAATGTATTTGTATAACCACAGATTTGATCATTTATAACCACAGTTTTACGACATATACCATGATTAAACTATGGTTAGTGTAGCAATACCACGGTTAATTTGGGGTTACCATGGTTTAGCTATATTACCCATTAGTTTTATTTGTAGTAAAACCATGGTTAATTTTCATACTGGTATTAAAAACAGCAAACACAAGCATCATTTTCACAACATAATTAAGTATTTTTATTTACTTTAGTTTGCATTTACAACTTTATAAAGCTAAAAGGTGTAAAAGATCCCAAATTTAGTACATTATTTAGGTCCTAATAAACAAAAACAGCCTTGATCTCATTAAAAATGAGAAGGAAACAAACCTAATACATTACCTGTTTGAAAGGTTTCAGTATAGTAATTCACTAAATGATTATATAAATTACGATACAAATTAATAGGCATTTTCAAATCTTTAATTCACATCATACAGTATTGTCAAACTATGCAGGAGGATACAGAGACTCTTCAGAATAATGTACATTATTATCGGATGGTTTCTTCTTTATACATCCAGGGCTCCTTCATCTAAACTATGGGAAATAAAAGAAGAAAAACGACTTATGAATGTCATTATAATGGCAATATTGACACTGGAAATACAGATAAAGTGGTCCAAAGCAAACAGTGTCTGGTAATACTTACTGCATTCTTGAGAATGCTGCCTGATTTATGAAAGATTGAGCTTCGTTTAGAGCTGGTTTTGGCGGGCTCGGGTGCGGAGGGATCTGGTCTGGGCGGGTCCAGTCTAAGTGGTTCGAATCTGGGTGGAGCCAGTGTGAACACATCCAGACTGGGCAGTTCCATTGTGGGCGGGTCAGGAAAAACAGTAGGCAGTGAACTGTCAAAACTATTGACTGCGTTCTCTGGAGGAGACTCCATTGGGATCCCTCCTATCTCGTAGTGCTTTTTCCTGAGCTCTCCCAACCGTACACGCTCGTTCGCCAGCTGCTTCTCCAACTCTAACACTTTCACCTATAAACAAACACGAGTTTACGTTTATGCATTTCAGGTCAAGAATGAAATGGTATTTGCAAATTTGCAAAATGACTGGATTTAATCCTTTGGGATTTGATTAGATGGTGTAAACAACATCAACAGAAACGCCCCAGCTTTGTTAAGTGTGCACCCTTGTGAAATCTCTCATCATAATCAACAAAGTGCAGACACGATGTGAGTAAGAGAGTAATTTCTCTTCAGTGATTGTAATGGGAGTTTTTGTGAGAGAGCTTAACTCGCGGTACAGTGAAGACATGGACCGCTTCAGTAATGGGGAACTTTCTTTGCTTGATTTCTGTATATAATTTATTCCATTTTAGTTTTCATTCTTCTTAAAATAGGCAATCTAATTAATAAAAAGCAATAAACTAATTATTTTTTATTGACAATAATGTTTTTTCTACAGTCCACCCTATAATGAGTTTTTAATTTTATAATTGAAATACTTTATGTAGGCTATTTACAATTATGCAAGTGTTATGTAAATACATATATGCAACCTTTGAGCAGCATTAAACAGTCTGTGTAAATACACATAAATGCCATGTCTGTTCCATCTTGGCAATGTAAAGATGGCTTTTGTTGATGATGATAACATTTTATTGGTATTAGTATTCTGACTGATTGAAGTAATTAGTTCAATTTAAGTATTTGACATTAAAGACAACAGAGATACATTTTAAGGTAATTATAAAAAATTACACATACGAAGGTAAACATTTTTTGGGGTTAGTTCACCCAAAAATGAAAATTACACTCAAGCCATCCTAGGTGTATATGACTTTATTCTTTCAGCCAAACACAATCAGAGTTATATAAAAAAATATCCTGGCTCTTCCAAGCTTTATAATGGGAGTGAATGGTACCTTAGATTTTGAAGCCCCAAAAAGTGCATCAATCCATCATAAAAGGGGGGTTAATAAAGGCCTTCTGAAGCGATGTGATGCGTTCCATAGTTATAACTTTATAATGTTAATTACTGGCTTCCGGTAACGGCCGTATGCAAGCCGAGTTCCAGTGGGAGAGTGACCTCTGACTTGACGCATGTAAGAGTAGCATAAGCTCAGGTGAGAGTAGACGCCTCTCACGGTTTAAACAAATAGGGCTGGGCAACAAACTCAAGCTCCTCCCACATTTCGTGAGCAGTATTTTGCTCTATCCTCTGCACATCCACGTTCGTTAATACGTCACGCGTCGGGTCACTCTTTTAGACTCGAGTATGGCCGTTACCGGAAGCCAGTGATTGTAGTTTATAAAGTTATAAATATGGATATTTTTCTTACAAAATGCATTGCTTTGCTTCAGAAGGCCTTTATTATGCTCCTGGAGGCGTATTGATTACTTTTATGATGGATGGATGGATGATGGATTTTTAGCTTAAAAAAACAACAACAATTCACTGTCATTATAAAGCTTGGACGCGTCAGGATATTTATTAATATAACTCTGATTGTGTTCATCAGAAAGGAGAATGTCACATACACCTAGGATGGCTTGAGGGTGAGTAAAATATGGGATAATTAAAAATTTTGGGTGAACTATCCCTGTAATGGAAAAGCTTAAAAAGTGACTCTCTAGTTTCCTCCTAAAACACTACCCTTTTTCACTTTGGTAAACTTACCTGAGAATCCATTTCTTCGGTTTTGAGCTTTATAAGAGACAGGCCAGAAAAGTCCATAGAGTCTGTGGAGAGAGAAAAAAGGACAAACTTAATGTGCTTTCTGGCGTTGTTGTGGCAGGTATGTTTCATGCTTTTTGCATTTGTGTCCATGACACTCACTTTTGTCCTCAATCTGCATCTGTCCTGACTTGGTAGATGTCACCACAACAGCAGCCATGTCGTTCACATGGCGGGATGCCTGCTGTAAAGTGTGGAGCTTCTTGTTGCCTCGATCCGCCTTTACCTGTTAAATGAAGGACTTATGTGTCAGAATAAACTGATTTGATTGGATTGAAAGCTCACATATAATCGATCTCATGGATTTTACCTTTGAAGCAGCGACAAGCTGTGCTGTACTGGCCGCGATCTCATGAGAGCAGACGATCAGCTCTTCATATTTTCCTTTATCAGTCACGACTTTATCAGCTGATTCACTTGAGAGTGAGAATGTAAATCAGTTATACAGATTTACACTAATAAATCCAGATTAAAGCTTTAAATATACACTCTTAAATATACTCACAGCATCTGCGTTGCACCCCATCCTACAGCCTTTGACGCAGAGATGAGACCCTCTGTCCAACGTGAATTTTTTGCATAAAAGTCTTTAACAGAACCGGCACCCTAAGACCGAATCAGGCAATAAACACACAAGACCCTGTGTTTGATTGTGTGTGAATACGTATTATTTATTATCTTAAATTGCTTATATAACCAAATCTTACCCGGCCACTTTCCACAATGTCTCTCTGCAGATCAGTAGAGGCCATCACCAACATGTGTATAGCCTATGGACAAAGGTGACAGAAGAGATCAAATAAAAATCCCATTTATCATAATATGCACTACTGTTCAAAAGTTTGGGGTTGGTAAGATTTTGTTATGTTTTTTAAAAGAAGTCTCTGATAGAGACAGAGCGACACGCGTCATAATCTGAAAACCACGCCCACCGGGGGGGAAAACAAACCAACCGTCTCCATTGACTTTGTATTGTGTGAGGCTGCCTCCTTGTCATTTCTGACTTATACCAAAACACAGAACAATGTCTAAAATCTTAAAATCTCTAAAACCCAGAATTTTTGATAAGCTGTTGACCCAAAAAACGAGTGTTTAAGGACACAATATATTACACAGAGAACTACGCCCACTGGAGGGGAACGTAATCAGCGACAGGAAATATAATATATAAAGCTGACATATGGATATTTGACTTAACAGTGACAAAATGTTTACTGCACACATAGGCATACTGAGACATACTGAGTGTCAGGATCCCAAAATGTAATCCTGCTAAAGCTTCACGTCTTATTACCTGTATCCACTTTGTTCTCCTTCAAGCCTGGCTTTTACGGCTTGGCTGCATTTATTTGATCAAAATACAGTAAAAAGAGTAATATTGTGAAATATTATTACAATTTAAAATAAGTGTTTTCTACCTGAGTATACAGTATATTGTCAAAAGTATTGGGACACCCCTCCAAATCATTGAATTCAGGTGTTCCAATCACTCCCATGGACACAGGTGTATAAAGCACCCAGGCATGCAGACGCTTCTGCAAACATTTGTGAAAGAACGGGTCGCTCTCAGGAGCTCAGTGAATTCAAGCGTGATACCGTGATAGGTTGTCACCTGTGCAATAAGTCCATTCGTGAAATTTCCTCACTACTAAATATTCCACGTTCAACTGTTAGTGGTATTATAACAAAGTTGAAGCAATTGGGAACAACAGCAACTCAGCCACGAAGTGGTAGGCCACGTAAAATCACAGAGCGGGGTCAGCGCATGCTGAGGTGCGGAGTGTGCATAAGTCGACAAATCAATAGTTACAGACCTCCAAACTTTGTGTGGCCTTCAGATTAGCTCAAGAACAGTGCGTAGAGAGCTTCATGAAATGGATTTCCATGGCCGAGCAGCTCATCCAAGCCTTACATCACCAAGTGCAATGCAAAGCGTGGGATGCAGTGGTGTAAAGCACGCCACCACTGGACTCTAGAGCAGTGGAGACATGTTCTCTGGAGTGACCAATCACGCTTCTCTGTCTGGCAATCCGATGGACGAGTCTGGGTTTGGCAGTTGCCAGGAGAACGGTACTTCCCTGACTGCATTGTGCCAAGTGTAAAGTTTGGTGGAGGGGGGATTATGGTGTGGGGTTGTTTTTCAGGGGTTGGGCTTGGCCCCTTAGTTCCAGTGAAAGGAACTCTTAATGCTTCAGCATACCAATACATTTTGGACAATTTCATGCTCCCAACTTTGTGGGAACAGTTTGGGGATGGCCCCCTTCCTGTCCCAACATGACAGTGCACCAGTGCACAAAGCGTCGGTCCATAAAGACATGGATGAGCGAGTTTGGTGTGGAGGAACTTGACTGGCCTGCACAAAGTCCTGACCTCAACCCGATAGAACAACTTTGGGATGAATTAGAGCGGAGACTGTGAGCCAGGCCTTCCAGTATCAGTGTCTGAGCTCACGAATGCGCTTCTAGAAGAATGGTCAAAAATTCCCATAAACACACTCCTAAACCTTAAGGTAAGCCTTCCCAGAAGAGTTGAAGCTGTTATAGCTGCAAAAGGTGGGCCAACTCCATATTAAAACCTACGGATTAAGAATGGGATGTCATTAAAGTTCATGTGCATGTAAAGGCAGGCGTCCCAAAACTTTTGCCAATATAGTGTGTTTTAAAATGTAATTCATTCCTGTGATGCAAAGATGAATTTTCAGCATCATTACTCCAGTCTTCAGAGTCACATGATCATCATTCTAATATGCTGATTTGCTGCTCAAGAAACATTTTTAAATGGTTATCAATGTTGAAAACTGTTGGAAACTCTGATACTTTTTCAGAAATCTTTGATAATTAGTAAGTTTCAAAGAAAAGCATTTATTTAACATATATATTTTTCTTTCAATGTGTCCTTGCTGAATAAAAGTAATTTCTTTCAAATATTTTGGGCCAACTCCATATTAAACCCTATGGATGTAAACATCGTCCCAAAACTTTTGCCAATATATTATTATATTATATTATATTATATTATATTATATTATATTATATTATATTATATTATATTATATTATATTATATTATATATATTTTTAAATAATTATCAATGTTGAAAACTGTTGGAAATCGTGATACTTTTTTTTCAAAAAACTTTGATAATTAGAAAATTTCGTAGAAAAGCATTTATTTAACATATATTTTTGTAACATAATTTCTTACAAACATTTGAACAGTAGTGTATTTAATACATTCATCTGTGTGAGTCTAAACATACCTTCATTAGATCCGAACAGGAGCCAATGATGCTATAATAGAACAAAACACAAAAACTGAAATACATAACACATAAACTACAAACTTTACGTTATCTATGAAACTATATCCCACACTAACCTTTGGTTAACTTCCAGTTTCACTCCAGATGTATCTCTTCTTGCCTGGCTCAATATTTCCTGTATTACATAAGAAAATCCCATTAAGTCATAGCAAACGAGTTGAATCCAGCATCATTAAGACAGTGCTAACTTACATCCATTCTCAGCACAGCATCTTCAATGGCAGAGGAAGTCGCAGCCATTTCCTTATCCACCATATCTGCCAGCTCTTCCTTCCGTACATCTGCTCCCTTGGGCCGCAGGTCCTGCGAGAGACCGGGAGAGAGGTCACTTATTACTCCACACAAACAACAGCAACATATAAAATCTGAAGATGCCATCTCTGGTCCACCACACCTGTCCTTGGTTGAGGATACGCTGGACCACGTAGCGGACAGCAGTGGGGTCTGCTCTCGGGAGGGTGGCCTTCATCTTCAGCTCTTTCAGGTACTGGAGACAGTGAGTTGCACAATCCCGACAGTTATCCGTCAAACCTATGGAGAAATTAACCAAAACTGTATCAGGAAAAAAAACAGTACACGTTTAAGGTGGTCAAGATGGTTTTTGTAGCATGGTAGATGATTTGTTGCTGATTCAAAGATGGTAAAGCAGCTCTAACTAGCTTGATCAATATGGTCTGCCACTCTGAATCCAGGTCTAAGGTTGACTGTCCAGTTGATCAGCCATCTAGACCAGCTTGGACCATATAAGGACCATAAATGAGCAGTCTGGACCAGATAAAAACCATGCAAAAAGATTCTGGTATTAGCTGGATTTTGCAATACAAAACTTTGAATGACTGAAAGACTATGTTAATGCATCATTTAGTATAGGCTATAATGTTTTGTAGAGAAAGATTAATTTAGAATGTCAACAGCACTGAATACATAAGAAATGTGTATGTATATGTGTATGTGCATGTGTGTGTTTTTTAATAGTAAAGAATAATTCTGGCTCTCACGGTCTGCTTGGTCCGTAGGTGCTGAGTGGGCAGCGCCTGCTCCGTTAACAATAGTGTCAGCGATGAGATGGGAGAACTGGGTCACCGACCTCAACAAACCACTCACATCTAGAGGAAGATGAAGAGATTACTTTCCATGGTTACACTTTATTTTTAAGGTGACATAGTCACATTGTATTTATTCAAATAAGTTCTGAGTAATATTAATTAAATACATGTTCTTACTGTAGAGTTACGGTTAGGGTTTGGTTTAGGGTTAGTTACTTGTAATTATGCATAATTTACTGTTGTTAATATGGTAAGTGCATATAGTAATGTATAACTACGTCACAAAGTGTTAACCATCCCACTAACGACTAAACCTGCAACTTACTGATGAGAACAACCTTACCATCATTATTCCTCAGATAGGCTGCATGACTCTGCTGCATCTTATCAATGGATGCTAATGTCAACTCAGCCCGATTGATCAAATAATCTGCAAACAGAGATTAGAGATTTATAGAGTAAAAGACCTGATGAGGATATTCTGAGGAGGAGGAGGAGGAAGGACAGACCTGGTGTGCTGATACAGCGCACGTGTAGCGGATCATCCACTTTGGCCACGGCGTCCAGCACGATGCCCTCGGCCTCCACCACGGCACACTGCAACAGACTGAACTGCTCGTCCTGCAACTTCTGCTGTAACACTCCTGAGTCCTGATTCAACTGCACAGGAAAAACACACCACAAAGGCAACAATTAAGACCCTCAAAACAAACTACAGTAGATTGACTACATCCCAATTTAATAGGAGTCCCAAATCATCATACTTTGAAAATGTATTGCATCGTATTTCAGTATTATATCAGTTAGCCTACTCTCTAAATATTGACATATCTAATATTTATATTATATTAAAATATATATTAATGTTTGCAATTATTAAATAGTATTATATGTCATATTTCAGTATTATATCAGCCCATTCTTTAAATACTGACATATACACTATATTGCCAGAAGTATTGGGACACCCCTCCAAATCATTGAATTCAGGTGCTCCAATCACTTCCATGGCCACAGGTGTATGAAGCACCTAGGCATGCAGACGCTTCTACAAACATTTTGGAAAGAATGGGTCTCTCTCAAGAGCTCAGTGAATTCAAGAGTGGTACCATGATAAGTTGTCACCTGTGCAATAAGTCCATTCTGTCAGGATCACTATTGTCAAAGTGAGAGACAATTAGCATAGTTTAGATTGGCGGTATGGTTCTGTTCTGGGCAAGAACTCCCTGCGCATCCGTGCAGCCTAGCATGGATAAGAGCAGGGAGAGCAGTGACCCTCTAGGGTAAACAGAACAGAAGCAACAATGTATTGCAGATAGCATTAATGTCAATATTAAAATGTACAACCTAATTCGGGAATTTAGTCTAATTTAGGGGGAATCCAATGCCAAATCCTGACTGACGAGTGGAGTAGCTGGGGATGGAGGAGGGTAATTAGCTCCGGAGAAATATAAGGAGCTTATATATGCATGCTGTGATAGGCATCATATTCCTATAGGTAGACGTGATCAGCTGACAGTCAGCTGATGCGAGCTTGACTAACAAGACCTGCCAGAACTAACGCTATACGCTGGATTTCATGAAATTTCCTCACTACTAAATGTTCCACAATCAACTGTTAGTGGTATTATAACAAAGTGGAAGCAATTGAGAACAATAGCAACTCAGCCATGAAGTGGTAGGCCACGTCAAATCACAGAGCGGGGTCAGCACATGCTGAGGCGCACAGTGTGCAGAAGTCGACAACTTTCTGCAGAGTCAATAGTAGCTGTAGCAGACCTCCAAACTTCATGTGGCCTTCAGATGAGCTCAAGAACAGTGTGTAGAGAGCTTCATGGAATGGGTTTCCATGGCCAAGCAGCTCATCCAAGGCTTCATCTTCTAAGAGAATGGTCAAAAATTCCCAAAAGCCCATAAAAACCTTGCGGAAAGCCTTCCCAGAAGAGTTGAAGCTGTTATAGCTGCAAAAGGTGGGCCAACTCCATATTAAAACCTACGGATTAAGAATGGGATGTCATTAAAGTTCATGTGCATGTAAAGGCAGGCGTCCCAAAACTTTTGCCAATATAGTGTGTTTTAAAATGTAATTCATTCCTGTGATGCAAAGATGAATTTTCAGCATCATTACTCCAGTCTTCAGAGTCACATGATCATCATTCTAATATGCTGATTTGCTGCTCAAGAAACATTTTTTAAATAGTTATGAATGTTGAAAACTGTTGGAAACTCTGATACTTTTTCAGGAATCTTTGATAATTAGTAAGTTTCAAAGAAAAGCATTTATTTAACATATATATTTTTCTTTCAATGTGTCCTTGCTGAATAAAAGTAATTTCTTTCAAATATTTTGGGCCAACTCCATATTAAACCCTATGGATGTAAACATCGTCCCAAAACTTTTGCCAATATATTATATTATATTATATTATATTATATTATATTATATTATATTATATTATATTATATTATATTATATTATATTATATTATATTTCAAGATTGTATCAGCTATCAGTGTCAGTGTCACAGTACTTTGAAAACAGTGTGCCAAAGTACAGAGGGAAGGCCTATACTACTGAAGGCAGATTTTTGTGGTATGCTTCCATGCATGGTTTTTGGAGGCATCTTGCCCACAATCCCTTGTTTTTTCTGACCTTAGCCTGCATTTGGTTGTGCAGCGTTGCCATCTCTCTCTGACATCTGTCTCTCTCCTGCAGCAGTGTGGCCTGGTGGAGTTGGGTGGCCTGACGCAGGTTAGTGATCTCAGCCTCCTGTTCTTTCACTGAACGCAGAAGAACTTCCTTCTCCGCCTGCAGACCCACTAACACGCTGCTCAGCTGGTCTCCTGTCTAAAACACACATGCGAACATATGTAAATAATGTATAGTTTTGAAATCATCAAATCCTTGCTTCTTCGTATACAGTATTTTGGCCAAGCTGTGTTATCAGTTGATATTTTGTGCATAAACAAAATTGTGGGTGAAAAAAAATGGTAACACTTTAGTTTAGGGTCCAATTCTCACTATAACTAGTTGCTTATTAGCATGCATATTACTAGGATATTGGCTGTTTATTAGTACTTATAAAGCACGTATTAATCCCTTATTCTGCATGACCATATTCTACATCCCTTAATCTACCCAATAACTCAACTTAACAACAACTACCCTACTGACCGATTAATAAGCAGTAATTAGGAGTTTATTGAGGCAAAAGTCGTATTCAGTAGTAAGTTAATAGCGAAAATTGGACCCTAATCTAGTGTGACCAAAAAAAAAATTACTATATATACTTTTTTAATATTTATGTATTTATTTGTTCATTTATTCATTCAATATTTTGCAAAATATTTTAAATGAGCCTTGGTCCAGAGAAAACGCCTGCGCTTCTGGATCATGTTTAGATATGGCTTCTTTTTTGACCTATAGAGTTTTAGCCGGCAACGGCGAATGGCACGGTGGATTGTGTTCACGACAGTGTTTTCTGGAAGTATTCCTGAGCCCATGTTGTGATTTCCATTACAGTAGCATTCCTGTATGTGATGCAGTGCCGTCTAAGGGCCGAGATCACGGGCATCCAGTATGGTTTTCCGGCCTTGACCCTTACGCTGAGATTGTTCCAGATTCTCTGAATCTTTGGATGATATTATGCACTGTAGATGATGAGAACTTCAAACTCTTTGCAGTTTTTCTCTGAGAAACTCCTTTCTGATATTGCTCCAGTATGTTTGGCAGCAGCATTGGGGAATTGGTGATCCTCTGCCCATCTTGACTTCTGAGAGACACTGCCACTCTGAGAGGCTCTTTTTATACCCAATCATGTTGCCAATTGACCTAATAAGTTGCAGATTGGTCCTCCAGCTGTTCCTTATATGTACATTTAACTTTTCCGGCCTCTTATTGCTCCTGTCCCAACTTTTTGGAATGTGTAGCTCTCATGAAATCCAAAATGAGCCAATATTTGGCATGACATTTCAAAATGTCTCACTTTCAACATTTGATATGTTATCTATATTCTATTGTGAATAAAATATAAGTTTATGAGATTTGTAAATGATTGCATTCCTTTTTTTCATTTATTCATTCAATATTTTGTAAAATGTTGTCAAATTGGTATCTGCAATTTTGTGCATTTTACATTGTTTTTATGTAAATAATATTTTATAACTAATATTTCCACTCTCTAAAAAATTGGCATAACTAATATTTATATAACTAGTGTTTATTATATATTATATTACAACTTAATATTTGTAATTAATAAAATAAATATCATATTTCATAACTAATATTATATTACATTATATTATAATGTTGTTATGTTATGTTTGTTATATTATATTATTTGTTATTATTAAATTGTATTATATATCATATTTCAGTACTATATATGCTATCAGCCAGCCTGCTCTCTAAATGTTGTAAAAACTATATTGGTCAGCCACTAATACAAATGTCTGTATGCTGGTGAAAATGGGTAGTAGAAATGAAATGCTTTGGGAAACTGGGAAAAAGTCACATTATGCATCAATTGCAGAGATCCAAACATCCACTTGAAATGTGACAGAAAGATGAGAAGAGGAAATCCTCACAGTTTCTTTACTGTTCAGAGCGCTCTGAGCACGCAGCACCTCTGCTCGCTTCTCCTCCAGCTCGCGTCTCAGCTTCTCCATCTCCAACTGCTGCTCCTGTTCCCGACACAACTGACCACAAACACACAGCGAAACAAATAACTAAAACCTCTCATTCTCATGTTGTTTTGTGGCACTGAGTAAAATTGTGATTGCAAAAAAATGAATGCAAATTAACATTAATATGAATAATTTAGGCTGTTCTACATTACAGGAAGTTGCACTGACTTTTTCCTGCAGTTGGTTCTGCAGGGCTGTCATCTCTCTCTGATGACGGTCTCTCTCCTGCTGTAGGGTGGTCTGGTGGAGTTGGGCGGCCTGGCGCAGACTAGCGATCTCAGCTTCCTGATCTTTCACTATACGAAGGAGCCTCTCTTTTTCCGCCTGCAGACCCACCAACACACTGCCCAGCTGGTCTCCAGCCTACAAACACACACAGAGATCAGAAATACAGTACAGTATATACTAGGACGTGTTGATGCATTCAGTTACTAATCAAGAGACATGAAAATCTGCAGTCATTTATGTACATGGATGAAGGTCCTACCTTCTCTTTGCTCTGCAAAGCATTATGGACTTGGGACATTTCAGCCCTCTCAGTTGCTAGCTCATGTTTCAAACGTTCAATTTCTGCTCTCTGTGCCTCCAGCTGAAAATTACAATTCAGTTAATGAGAGGCGGATATTTCAACAGGCCAATAAATTGGCAGATATATCTACATCAGGTACAAAAAAAAAAAAATCTTTCACACACTTGTCAATGGATGCACACTTTCTCTTTTTAAATAATTTGGTGTCAAAAGTTTGCGGTCAGCATATTGTTTTGGCAGTAAAGACATTTCTAATGTTACAAGAGAATGTTAAAAGATTTCAAATAAATGCTGTTCTTTTGAACTTTATATTCATCAAAGAGTCCTGACAAATGTGAAATGTGACAGCACAACATTGATAATAATCAGAAATGTCTCTTGAGCATCAAATCATCATATCAGAATGATTTCTGAAGGATCATGTGACACTGAAGACTGGAGTAATGATGATAATTCAGCTTTGATCACAGGAATTCGTTATTCTATAATATATATTCAAATAGAAACATTTATTTTAAATTGTAATAATATTTCCCCAAAAATTACTATTGTACTATTTTTATTGTACAAATCCGATTCCAAAAAAGTTGGGACACTGTACAAATTGTGAATAAAAAAAGAATGCAATGATGTAGAAGTTTCATATTTCAATATTTTATTCAGAATACAACATAGATGACATATCAAATGTTTAAACTGAGAAAATTTGTCATTTTTGATACAAAGTTGATTTTAAATTTCATGGCATCAAGACATCTAAAAAAGTTGGGACAAGGCCATGTTTCCCACTGTGTGGCATCCCCTCTTCTTTTTCTAACAGTCTGCAAACGTCTGGGGACTGAGGAGACAAGTTGCTCAAGTTTAGGAATAGGAATGTTGTCCCATTCTTGTCTAATACAGGCTTCTAGTTGCTCGACTGTCTTAGGTCTTCTTTGTGGCATCTTCCTCTTTATGATGCGCCAAATGTTTTCTATGGTGAAAGATCTGGACTGCAGGCTGGCCATTTCAGTCCCAGATCCTTCTTCTACGCAGCCATGATGTTGTAATTGATGCAGTATGTGGTCTGGCATTGTCATGTTGGAAAATGCAAGGTCTTCCCTGAAAGAGACGACGTCTGGATGGGAGCATATGTTGTTCTAGAACTTGGATATTCCTTTCAGCATTGATGGTGCCTTTCCAGATGTGTAAGCTGCCCATGCCACATGCACTCATGAACCCCATCCCATCAGAGATGCAGGCTTCTGAACTGAGCGCTGACAACAACTTGGGTTGCCCTTGTCCTCTTTAGTCCGGATGACATGGCGTCCCAGTTTTCCAAAAAGAACTTCAAATTTTGATTGGTCTGACCACAGAACAGTTTTCCACTTTGCCACAGTCCATTTTAAATGAGCCTTGGCCCAGAGAAAACTCCTGCGCTTCTGGATCATGTTTAGATATGGCTTCTTTTTTGACCTATAGAGTTTTAGCCGGCAGCGGCGAATGGCACGGTGGATTGTGTTCACCAACAATGTTTTCTGGAAGTATTCCTGAGCCCATGTTGTGATTTCCATTACAGTAGCATTCCTGTATGTGATGCAGTGCCGTCTAAGGGCTGAAGATCACGGGCATCCAGTATGGTTTTCCGGCCTTGACCCTTACGCACAGAGATTGTTCCAGATTCTCTGAATCTTTGGATGATATTATGCACTGTAGATGATGAGAACTTCAAACTCTTTGCAGTTTTTCTCTGAGAAACTCCTTTCTGATATTGCTCCAGTATGTTTGGCCGCAGCATTGGGGGAATTGGTGATCCTCTGCCCATCTTGACTTCTGAGAGACACTGCCACTCTGAGAGGCTCTTTTTATACCCAATCATGTTGCCAATTGACCTAATAAGTTGCAAATTAGTCCTCCAGCTGTTCCTTATATGTACATTTAACTTTTCCGGCCTCTTATTGCTCCTGTCCCAACTTTTTTGGAATGTGTAGCTCTCATGAAATCCAAAATGAGCCAATATTTGCCATGACATTTCAAAATGTCTCACTTTCAACATTTGATATGTTATCTATATTCTATTGTGAATAAAATATAAGTTTATGAGATTTGTAAATGATTGCATTCCTTTTTTATTCACAATTTGTACAGTGTCCCAACTTTTTGGAATCGGGTTTGTATTTTTGCAGTCTCAGTGACAATAACTTAAAACATAAAAAAATCTTACCGACCCCAAACGTTAGAACAGTAGTGTGTGTGTGTGTGTGTGTGTGTGTGTGTGTGTGTGTGTGTGTGTGTGTGTGTGTGTGTGTGTGAGAAATAAAAAACATATTCCTTTTCAGTACATGCACATCTCATTCGGTACATGCATTTTAATTCAATATGATCATATATATATAAAAATATTCCTATTGGTCAAGCAATACTTTCAATGTAGTGTCCAGTTTAGTTTGAATAGTAAGACAACTTCTCTAAACCTCAAGAATGACTGGAATCAGAATAAATGTGTGACCTGTGCACTGTTGTCCCGTCTCAGTTGTTGTATCTCTACCGCCATCTGCTGTTTGGCAATGTGCAGTTCCTCCTGTGCTTGCTGAGTGCCGCTGACCTGCTTCACCATCTCTGCATTCTGACACACACAACAACCATCACCATTAACAATGCCAAAAAGCATATGGCAAAGACATTTCAGGTTCATATAGGACAAAGGAAGGTATTTTTTTCTCTAGAACTCCTTGTGTCAACACATTTGGGAAATATTTCTTGCATTATGCCTCACAATAAATATGAGGAACATAATTACAGTGCTTTTTGAAGTTTTTGTGGAGTTGTGTGCAGTTTTACTGGAGGCTCACACATGATTGATGCTGCAAGTGACAAAATTACAGACACTGGTTGTCATTAATATGTGAGAAATACAGCTAAATAATTCAGTCGTCATAGGCACAAAACCTTTACCTTCCGCATGAGATCAGCATGTCTGCTGACCAGCTCGGCGTGTTTCTCTTTGAGTCGAGAAAAGTGTATCTGAGCAGTCTGAGCTCTGCCTACAAAACATGAGAACAATCAGCTTCACTCTGAGATTTTCATAATACACTACTGTTCAAAATATTGGGGATGGTACCCAAAATACAGTAAAATCAGTAATATTGTGAAATATTATTAAATTTTAAAAGAACTTAAAAATCTATGTGAATATATTTACAAATTTTAATTTATTCCTGTGATCAAAGTGAATTTTCAGCATCATTACTCCAGTCTTCAGTGTCACATGATCCTTCAGAAATCTGATTTTTAAGATTCTTTGATGAATAGAAAGTTCAAAGGAACAGCATTTATTTTAAATAGAATCTTTTGTAACATTATAAATGTCTTTACTGTCACGTTTGATCAATGTAATGCATCCTTGTTGAATAACAGTAATAATTCTTAAAAAAAAAAAAAAAACAGTAACATTTTACAACAAGGTTTCTTTTGTTAATATTAGTTAACTACATTAGTTCACAAGAATGAACAATGTATACTTCTACAGCATTTATTAATTTTAGTTCATTCTAATCTTTATTTAGCATTTTTAATATTAAAAGTTGTATCTGTTAACATTAGTTAATAGCCTGACAAGCCAGACCCACATCAAGATGTTGGGTCTGGGAACACACCATTAGCAGGGCTCAGTCCGAGAGGCAGGATAAACGGTTGTCTTTCAGATTCCCTCTGCACGCAATAGGATAGCGCTACAACCAACCAGAGCGCTATCAGTGGTGAGACAACAATCACAAGCGGGTTGTGGCTGAGTCCCATGCATTTTCCCATGATAGATTAAACTTTTGCAGTATCCGGCCTGCAAAACTCGTCTGAACACATCTTCCTTTTTTAAGAATGACTTTAGGGCCGTTCTTTGTTAGCAGAGAATTAGCAGGGAAGTAGCAGGGATTTCATGCAGAACCGTCACAACTCTGCCGTCATTATGTTAAGCCCACCCACCGACTCTATACCCGATGTGATTGGCCTGACTAGAGTTTGGTTTTTCATGCTCGCACGCCAACGGAGCTAGACGACCCTGGGTGCAAATTACATTTAATGTCGCTAGGGTGCGTCTAGATTTCTAGGCTAATTAGTTAATGCATTGTGCATGAATTTGAACATTTTTAATAACTAACATTAACAAAAGTTAATAAATGCTGTAAGAATATATTACTCTTTGTTAGTTCGGGTCCTATTTTAACGACCTGAGCGCATGGTCTGAAGTGCATGGTGCAGGTGCGCATGGCGAGAGCGTGTCCAAATCCATTTTCTGTTGCCTCAAAATAGCAACACACCAATAATGCACCTGAACACACCTGGTTTTCAGACTAGCACGCCCATGGGCGAACAGTTGGCCGCGAGTGCATTTGCTATGAACAACTTGGCACAGGACGTGAAAATGATAACTGCGTCGAGCTGAAACTAGCAAAAGTGTCCTCCTGGTGTCGCATTGCGCGAGTGTATGATAGGACCCTTCATGTTAGTTAATCGATTAACTAATGTTAACAAATGTGACCTTATTGTAATGTTACCAAAAAATCTTAGAACGGTAATGTGAAAACAGTAAAATGTGTCTGGGGTCAGAGGTCACTCACTGCCCGCGTCGTCGGCCGTGGCCTGAATGCTAGCAGCAACTGCAGTCTGGGCTCTGAGGTTCTCCACCTCCATGCGCAGACGCTCGTTCTCCACCAGCGCCATCTGCTTGTGCGTCCTCTGGTCCTCAAGCTCAGATTCCAGCTTATTGACTTGAGTTTTGAGATGGACCACGGCGCGCTGGGCCTGCAGACAAACAAATGATGGGATCAATCACAGGAGGAGAAAATACTTCAAGACAGATGTGATTAAAGTCAAATGTCCAACCTCAACTTTTATGAGCTCCAGCTCTGGTTTCACCACCTCAAGTTCCTTCCTCAGAGTATCAGCCTCAGTCTCTCTGTGTTAGAGGTTATATTATAGGTCAAATGAAAAGAAAACTAAACGTTTCAATTTCTTTCCAATTTTTTCATTATTGTTATTATTATTTTCTACAATTTCTAAAAACAGTAAAATCATCAAAACTATGAAATAACACAACTGATCTTTGTCTATTTTGCTCTCCGTTTATACATATTAAATAGATCTCATTTGTGCACTTTCTTTCATAAAGTGAGTAGATCTCAGGGGTGTGTTACCTTTGCTCTGGTTTGTCACTTGGAGGGTCAAACTGGTTGTAACCGTAATACTGTTGAGCAAAATAATCAAATGTTAAGATTGTCACAGAACATAAGCACATAAGCACATCCTCTGTGAGCCAATCTACAGGCCTACAGCTAAAGCTTGAGCACTCCAGGCTGTTTTTACCATCTGGTACTGTCCTTCACCAAAATCCAGCTGCGTCTCCGTATCATCATCGTCAGGTATTCTCTTGTTCTGAATGACCACAGGTTTCACGTGATCAGCGAGTGAAGCCGCACGCAGGAAATTTGGAGGCTCCTAAAACATTCAGGAACTTTAACATAAGCAGCATTTATTCATTTGCATTTGTCCAACATGTTATACTATATGACAATTATTGTTTCTTTTATAGGATTCTGTAAAAAATGTCAACATTAATTGAAATTCAATTAAATATGGATGTGAAAATCTTACATTAGGAAGATCAGGGATCTGAATGATAGTTTTGAAAAACTCCATCCCTCTCGCTCTCTCGAAAAACTGTGTCAAACTGTGACAAAGACCAAGAAACAATTTGGTCAAAAATGAAGTCGCTTCAAAAAGTTCATAAAGAGAAAAACTAATCCATATGAATTGAGCGGTTTATTCAAAATTTTCTGAAGAGACTCGATCGCTTTATATGATGAATAGATTTAATTTAGGCTTTCATTCACACATCAGTTGTGGTAAACGGAAGCTCAAGCATGTTCGCTTGATGTGCAAGAACCAATGAGGTTCATTCTCGTGTTACGCATCACATTTGAGCTTCAGCAAGAACCAATGAGGTTCATTCTCGTGTTACGCAGCACGTTTGAGCTTCAGCAAGAACCAATGAGGTTCATTCTCGTGTTACGCAGCACGTTTGAGCTTCAGCATGAACCAATGAGGTTCATTCTCGTGTTACGCAGCACGTTTGAGCTTCAGCGAGAACCAATGAGGTTCATTCTCGTGTTACGCAGCACGTTTGAGCTTCAGCGAGAACCAATGAGGTTCATTCTCGTGTTACGCAGCAGGTTTGAGCTTCAGCAAGAACCAATGAGGTTCATTCTCGTGTCACGCAGCAGGTTTGAGCTTCAGCAAGAACCAATGAGGTTCATTCTTGTGTTACGCAGCACGTTTGAGCTTCAGCGAGAACCAATGAGGTTCATTCTCTTGTTACGTAGCACGTTTGAGCTTCAGCGAGAACCAATGAGGTTCATTCTCGTGTCACGCAGCACGTTTGAGCTTCAGCAAGAACCAATGAGGTTCATTCTTGTGTTACGCAGCACGTTTGAGCTTCAGCGAGAACCAATGAGGTTCATTCTCTTGTTACGTAGCACGTTTGAGCTTCAGCGAGAACCAATGAGGTTCATTCTCTGTTACGCCTACGTTTGAGCTTCAGCGAACCAATGAGCATTCTCGTGTTACGCGAGAAGCTTCAGCGAGAACCAATGAGGTTCATTCTCGTGTTACGCAGCACGTTTGAGCTTCAGCGAGAACCAATGAGGTTCATTCTCGTGTCACGCAGCACATTTGAGCTTCAGAAAGCTCTCAGATTTCATCAAAAATATCTTCATTTGTGTTCTGAAGATGAACAAAAGTCTTACGGGTTTAGAACAACATGAGGGTGAGTAATTAATGACAGAATGTTAATTTGTTTGGGTGAACTAAACCTTCAAAAGTACTAAACATTTGACCAAATTTTCTTTTGTACATTTTAATGTTTGATGTCTGATTTTACTTTGATTTCAATGCTGTTTATTTAAATAAATACACTCACCTAAAGGATTATTAGGAACACCTGTTCAATTTCTCATGAATGCAATTATCTAATCAACCAATCACATGGCAGTTGCTTCAATGCATTTAGGGGTGTGGTCCTGGTCAAGACAATCTCCTGAACTCCAAACTGAATGTCAGAATGGGAAAGAAAGGTGATTTAAGCAATTTTGAGCGTGGCGTGGTTGTTGGTGCCAGACGGGCCGGTCTGAGTATTTCACAATCTGCTCAGTTACTGGGATTTTCACGCACAACCATTTCTAGGGTTTACAAAGAATGGTGTGAAAAGAGAAAAACATCCAGTATGCGGCAGTCCTGTGGGCGAAAATGCCTTGTTGATGCTAGAGGTCAGAGGAGAATGGGCCGACTGATTCAAGCTGATAGAAGAGCAACTTTGAAATAACCACTCGTTACAACCAAGGTATGCGGTGGAATGGGTGCTGAATGTGCATCCCACAAATCTCCATCAACTGCAAGATGCTATCCTATCAATATGGGCCAACATTTCTAAAGAATGCTTTCAGCACCTTGTTGAATCAATGCCACGTAGAATTAAGGCAGTTCTGAAGGCGAAAGGGGGTCAAGCACAGTATTAGTATGGTGTTCCTAATAATCCTTTAGGTGAGTGTATATGAATCATAATATTGGTCATATTGGCTTTTGGTATTGACCAACATTTACTGCAGACCACCGTTACCTGTTGAACTGCTCCCGGAATCGTTCCCTGTGTCCTAACAGAGCGTCCATCGGTATTCCTGTGACACATATGCACAATGGCTGTTGAACTAAATCAAAACGATTCACATAAATAAAGAGAGAATTAAGTAAAGAATGAGACTCACGGCTGTGTAGCTTGAACAGGAGCTTGACCAGGAAATGGTAGAGTGGGCCGCAGTCCTGAATGACCAGAACCAGCGGTGCCAGACGGCACTGACCCACTGCAGTGGTAGAGCTGGTGGAGTTGGACTCCATCTGCCGGAAAACTGCATTTAAAAAAGTTAAATGTATATTATACATGCACTACAGTATGCTCATCAAGGCTGCATTTATTTTATCAAAAATACAGTAAAAACTTTGCTGCACTTATTATTATTATCAATGTTGAAAACTGCTGCTTCATATTTTTGTGCAATGATAAAAGAAATGTTCCAAGATTCTTTGATAAATATAAGGAACAACATTTTATTTTAAATATAATCTTTTGTAACATTATTTACCATAATATTTGATCAATTTAATGCATCATTACTGAATAAAAGATTTTTTTTCAAGTTGGATTAAAAAACATTATTGCATCCTTGATAACACATTACACTTACCTGTTTCTTGCAGCTTTAGAGCTGCTTCCATATAGTCCAAAGTCTCACCTGTCATGTCAAACCTGTATAAATATTAATCATGAGAATTTATTTCTATTAACGGATTATTCAGGAAACCTCACTAAATCATGTGCACTTACACTTTGTTGATATCAATGGAGATGGCTTTATCAAGAACTTCCTCGGGAGCTTCAAGGTTTGGTGGGATTTCCAGATGCTGTGGGGGAAACAGGAGAATATATATACATATATTTGAATGAATGAATGAACTTGAAAGTTATTGAAGGAAACATTAAACTTGCCTTTAAATGGAAATCGATTTTGACACACAGCAGCTTGGCGTACAGCGCAACAATATGTCCATATCTATCATGTAGATTCCCCTAAAAACACAGCAGACACTTTAATTTGAAAGATTCACTTGAAAGAATAATCGATTTATATGAGATGATGTAAATATATTATACATGACCGTATAAGACTCTCACCCATAATGTTCCCATCTGTCTAATGCCTGTGGTGTGACCTCTGCTGTCTCGTAAAGTCTGAAAGAGAGTAAAACAAAACTGTGTTGCTGTAGGGTCATTTTAGATTAATAAAGTTAAATTAAAGCCATCTGATGATACTGTGGTAGACGGGACTGACGTTGGGATGGCCGTCTCGTAGCAGTTTGTGCACCATGTGACAGAACTTCCAGCTGAGGATGGCGTTGCTGGACAGCGGCAGACTCACGGCATGAGACCAGAACGTGACGGCGCCACCTTCCTTATGTGTGCCTAAAATGATCTCTGTACAAATGTTTAGGACAATGTGCTAGTTCAGATAGCAAAGATTATACATAGAAAATTTCATAATGTAATATTATCTCCAAGCTTATTACATAAAGTAAGATATACACTGTAAGTATGTCCAAAATTATTTGCATACATACAATATACTCAAATAAGGCGATATGTACTAATAAAGCAAATCGCCAAGCTCTAATCTGCAAAATGCAACATGAAGATATCAATATATTACAAACATTAAAATCATTATTGTCTGTAAAGCTGCTTTGAAATGTGAAAAGCACTAAACATAAATCTGACACAGATTAAGAACATTACTGTAAATCTTGGGCATGTTTGTGTAACGCTCATTAAAACACACACATATGTATTAAAATGGTTATAAATTGGAGATACATGAATTAAACTTCATCCCCACATCAGACTAACAATATGCTGTATTAAAACAATACTAAAGGATACTGCGTCCATATTTCTCTTTGATAGGGGCCTCTGCGCTGGTGATGGATTTGGAGATGCTTTGAAGCTGTAAATGAAATGAAGATTTAATATAGCATCATTAATAAAACACATTAAATGATGCACATGTAATGCTGAATGAATATGGCTATATAAAACATTAAATAACACACATTACAATGAAGTGGAACGCAAATTAACAACCACTAAATATTGCCACATTGGTCATCTGAGTCTGATCTTACATGTTTAACCATTACAAACAAAAGTATCGGATCTTAGTAATAATAATGTAATATCATATTCATACCATGGTATTAACATGTACTCCAAAAGTACTTCAAATAATACCATGGTGCATATAAAAAGATATTGCTATGGTAAAATATGTTATCATGGTACAAATGGAATTACAATGCCCAAAATATCATGGTATGACTATTGTACATAACCAGAACATTATGGCCCGGTTTCACAGACAGGGCTTAAATTAAACCAGGATTAGGCACTGGTTGACATTTATGTGGCTTTTTAAAATGTGCCTTAGAAAAAAAACATTACCGGTCTTGAGACAAAACAATGGCACTGACATATTTTAAGATATGCCAGTGCAAGTTGCTTTCAGTTAAAACAGCTCAAACATGCATTTTAGTCTGAGACTAGGTTTATATTACCATGGCACACGTCCATTCAAAACATAGTACAACCCCAATTCCAGAAAAGTTGGGACAGTTTGTAAAACACAATAAAATCAAGAATTTTTTTATTTGTTAATTCTCTTGAACCTTTAGCCAATTTACCTGACAAAAGTACAAAGAAAAAAAAGTTTTCACTGACCAACTTATGTGTATTCTGTAAAAATAAAAAAGTTTTGATTTAGATAGCGGCAACACACTCCAAACACATTGGGACAGAGGCAAAAATAAAAGTGAAAAAATTACAGTTGAACTGTTTTGAAACACAATTAGCAAGTGAATAATAGGTGAGGGTATCGTGAGCATCCACCAAAGATTCTGTCTTTGCAAGCAAAGATGTGTCATGGACACTGAGATCAGTGGTCATCATGGCTCACCAAATATAATGTCAAACAATTTAAAAAATAACATTTCTCAATTCAAGAATGCAGTATTTAGGCCTTTCAGTTTATAGCATACATAATATTTTGAAAAGTTTCAGGCAATCCAGAGAAATCTCAGTACATGTAGGGCGAGGCAGGAGATGTCTGTTGAATGTGCATGACCTGCAAGCCCTGCATGAGAAACCGTCATGCTAACTCTGTTAAATACAGCCACATGGGTACTTTGGAGAACACAATCAGCCTGCCGCTCCATCAAGAAATGCAACTTGAATCTCTGTTACGCCAGGAGAAAGCTATACATCTGTTCCATGCAGAGATGCCGGCGAGTTCTCTGGGCCCGAGCTCATCTCAAATGATCCAAAACACACATGTGCTGTGGTCAGATGAGTCCACTTTCAGCTTGTTTTTGGGGAAAACTGACATCAAGTTCTCAGTCCCAAAGACGAAAGGGACCATCCAGACTTTTATCAGCGACAGGTGCAAAAGCAAACATCAGTCATGATGGTATTGGGGTGCATCAGAGCAAACAGTACTTGCAAATGGGTACCACTGACGTGGAGGTGTGCATTGGGATTGAACAGAGACATTTAATAGAATCAAGATGACATCTTTCCTGGGAAGCAAGACAATGCCAGGCCTCATTCAGCACATGCTAAAACAGAGTAGTTTCTAGACACTGTAGAGTGGATGTGCCTGCCTGCAGTCCAGATCTGTTAATGAAAATATATGGCCTATGTTGAAAAGGAGAATCGGACTGTTGAGCAATTCCACATGTAAAAATGCAACATCCAATCCCAAACATTTAAAAAGTGTAATTAAAGGAAAGGTGACGTGACACAGTGGTAAACGTGCCTCTGTTTGGAGCGTGTTGCAACTATCAAAATCAAAATTTGTTTATATTTAGAAAATACACTCAAGTTGGTCAGTGAAAACACTGAAAGTCTTTTCTTTGTGCTTTTGTCAGTTAGATAAAGGTTAGAGGGAATTGACAAATCACATAACCTTTATTTTATTGCATTTTACTAAATGTCCCAGCTTTTCTGCTAATGGGGTTGCATCACCATGGTACATGGCCAAAAAAGATTAGGGAATTAAGCCGACTAGTATATCAGGGCCCAATAAACATGGTATTACAGTGGTACATACCTAAAAGCATTATATTACCTTGGTACACATCCAAAAAAAAAAAAAAAATGATGACGCATGTCATAAACCACAGAATGTAAATGAAAACAATGTATTAAAATATAACGAAGATTATGTAGAGAACATATAGCCTATAAGGTAATAATGTTGATGCAAATCGATTTAATGTGCTAATTTAAAAGTGAAAAACACTTTATCAGGTGTTTATTTTCACATTAAATTTTGTTTTATTGAAAGAAAACGAAAAAGCAAAAAATAAAAATCAGTGAAAGTACCATTAATAATACATTATTTGAAAAACAGTGACCAGTGAATATCAAATGCTCGTTGAATGAGGTAAAACGTGCGTGTGAATCTCACCTGTAGTTTGGCGAATTGCTCCTTTTCCGCAGCTAAAGCCTTTTCAGTTTTATCCGTTTTCTCGGTTTTCTTCGAGGCCATGTTTTACTTCTTCCTCAGATGAAACCAATTGTACAAATGATCGACTGAGTCCCGACACACACTCACCTGAGATCAACCTGTCACGTCAACGAGTCACACACAGGTGAGTTTCTTGACAGGCTTCCTCATCATTTACTCAATCTGAAATTGTATTTCAGTCAGCCAAGTCAATGGCAGCATGTAAAGACCTTTATTGTTCTCTCTCAAATGTCCTGAGATTATGCAAATACACGGTTTCAGTGGCTTTTGAAAAGGCTGATGGCTCCTTGTCCCTACTGTGAGAATTACACTGGAGTTCAGCTGTAAAACACAATGATCTAGACTAGAGCCACATCACAGTTCATTATCTTTGAAACCAAACAGGTTAGATGACAGAAGAAACTGGAATGACAAAAACAACCAGTGCCATTGTGTCATCTTGCAGGACAGGTTTAACACTTGAAGAAAGTAGTTTATAAATAACATCAGTCTTTACATCTGTCTAGTCAGAGGTAGTGCTTTGTGTAAGATCAATCACTAATGCTTTTTTAGTACACGTATCATAAAAATAGATTTTGATTAAAAATGTAGAATTACAGCATCTGTAAAAAAAATTACTTATTAGCTTTGCAAGAAATTTTGGTTGCCAATAATGGATTTATTTTCAGAAGCAGGGAGAGAAGATGAACAGGGATCCGCTGGTTCTCGTGGCTCCACGGATTACTTGCTTCCTTGTAGCAAATGTGTGGTGCTTTTGATCTGGGAGTCACGTTCCTTTAGGAAATCAAGGAGGAAATGCCATTTAGTTGCAGTTTGAAGCATCATTTATACTATGCCTTAAATAATGAGTTTTGTGATGTAATAAGTAATCATACTTGTATGGCTGCCCTCCTGGCTCTGGGCGCCATGGTTACTTTGGAGGTGACAACCAGCATCACAGTGTGTGGGGCTTTGAGATTTCACTGGGCTGGCAGATTTCTTGGCAGAGCTTTCCAAACTTGCCACCATTTCCTGAGATTCAGCCAGCAGACGCTGTAAACGGCTCGTGGATGAGCTGTAGCCATCCTGTGTGAGATGCTAATATACATGCAATAAATACAGAGGTTGATAACATGGATACCGCCAATTTAAACATGCCTAAAACAAACATATGATCAGCTAAGGTAGAAAAAGATTCCATTCAAGATGACTAAAATAATAATAAATCTAAATGCTAATTTTTATTTAAATCATAAACATGAAATTAATAAACAAACATGTAATGTAATAATTACATTAATTACATTAGTATCTATTGTAATACTATTGTACAATAAAAATAGCATTATAATAATAATTAATCAAAATAATATTTTAATGTATTTAAATTATAAACATTAAATCAATCATTAATTGTATTTCTGGAGAGCGTAGGGCGGCGCCTGAATAATCGGCTGCGGCCCGGAGGCTTGCTCCAAACTTCATTTCGTTATACTGTACTTGTACATGTGTAATGACAAATAAACTTCAACTTCAACTTCAATCAATAAATATATTACTATTGCAATAATACTATTGAACTATTGATTAATAATAATCAAAATACTATTTTTAATTTGTATTATTTACGTTACAAAATTAAATCAAAGAAATATTACTATCGCAAAAAACTATTGCACTGTATAAAATTAGTATTATATACTAAATACTATTTTTATTTAATTAATGTAATCAATAAAGAAATATATTCTTTATTGCAGTAATCAGTATGCAAGTAAAATGAGTATTTATTAATAATAATCATCATGTCCATCTATTATTATTTTACAGAACAAATAGATGCAATTTAAATGTATTTGAAAATTTTCTTTCCTCTGATTTACACATGATAACTCATTTGGGTTATCCTTTTCAGGTTGGAAAATCCAGAAATCCATATAAATAAAGAAAAATCACATCCCTGATAAAAACACTATATGCTTGTTGTGATGTGGTGGACTAACGTTACCTCATTGCCAAGGAGTTCAATGCTTATTGTAGAATCGGGTAAACTGACAGAGCTCCGCCTACTATGGTGAGAGGGGGAGGGACAATCCAGGTGAAGGCTCACATCTGCTGCGCTAGTTCACAAAGAGAAAGGCACGCTTATTATCAGGCCATCAACATTAGCCGTGTTCGACTTGAAGCGGCGCTGTGTAGACCGATCAGTGTATGACATCAAAGTACCATGAGAGAGACTCGATGCATACAGAGCCGTCAGCTCTCTAATCACTCTCGCAGTACTTTGATGTAATGTACAGATTCAGCTTTGCTTCGAACACACCAATTGGTACTGTTATCAAAACATGCCCACATTATATCTGCAAAGAAATCTGCACACTTTAGTGCAATGAATTTTAATATGGTAAAACTCTGTACTCTGTACTGGTAGCTAGAAACATTATCAAATTATTCAAATTCTGATTATTTTGGCAATAGAGTGCAACAGTGCCCGCTAATTTTTTCAGTGGCCTTGGTTTTGGAAGTATTTTTCCGCGCATCACAACATTACAAACCTAGATTTGAAGCAACAGCTTATTTTAAAAAGAATCGGGCAAAAATACAAAGGTATAAGACTCAAGGTGCGGCCCAATTCGCATACTTGTGCACTATTCTATGACGTTTTTAAGTATAAATAGTGCGAGTAGTGTGTTCACACTGAAAATTCCACAAAGGAAAAGTGCACTTTAAATACCCGGATGATGCACTAAATTAACGGGAAAAATGAAGTGTGGAATGTTGGACACTTCATGCATTTGACTGTCGCAGCTTGAATTACGTAGCGGAGGGGGAGGCACTACCAGATTCCGATGTTGAATGACAAAATAACCATGTGAAGTTCATGCACTACGGTGGAGTACATAATGCATAAGTGTATAGTGCGTCATTTGGGACACAGCTTTATTGTGTACTTAACGGCTTCAATGAGGAATAGAATTATAATAAAAAGCATTGCGAATTATATAAATGATTTAAAGATGATTCATGTATATAGAAACAATTTCTTATGCTTATTGAAACATATGCATATAAATATTCACAGTGCTTCATGTGAGTGGGCGGCACTAAAGAACTCTTAGCTTGATTTGCTAGTTTTAATTATCTGGATTGGTGGAGATTTCTTTGCAGAATCATGGGTAATGTAGTTTCTCACCAGGACTAATGCTGTTAAACAATTATTTTATAAATAATAAGTAAGAATAATGAAGGCTGAACAAAAGCACATACCATCGTTTAACAGCTCAGAGTAGTTTTTTTTAAAAGGTTTGTAAGTTATCTTTAAAAATCAGTCCTCTATGGAGAAGCATAATGGGATTTTTACGTAGGGAAACCAACTGTTGCACTGTTTTGTGCTGCTGGAGGCACATAAGATATACGTTTCACCTTTAATAAACAACCAAAAGGGAAAAATTATATTGTCATTTAGTTTGCACTTTTAACGTTCCTGCGTACCGCTATGAATGCCAAGATCATGGGTTTGATTCCTAAGGAATGCATGACCGGATGAAATGTAAACCTTAAATGCAATGCCACTCACTTTGGATAAAAGCATCTGCCAAATGAATGAATCTTTTATCCAAAACACTAGCAACTTTGCATTCGGATTCTGTGCAAATATGCAGAGCTTTTTATGCAGGCCTACTCTATACATGACCACAATCTAACAAGATAAAGCTAGTGAATCCTACCACGAGAATCTTGGATTGACATCCATATCGACAACACAGACAGGAGTTCCTGTCTCTGCATCATAGTCAATGACAGCCATTAAATCCACGTCAGCTCTAGTGTCAGAATGAACTGCCCGACTCTGTGGAGCTTCTGATGGGCTGCTAGCGGTATCGCAGCAGTGAGCTGGAGGAGCGGAATGGAATGACAACTCAACATAGTTGTTCGCTCTTTCCTTCTTTTCCATCTTGGCTGACTCTTGTTCATTGACATCACACCGGCAAGTTGTACAGGTGTTCTTAACTCTGTTAGCGCCTGAGCAACCTTCCTCTATGGCTGACTGTTCTGCGTCTTCATGGTTTGTGGTGCTCAAAGTTGCGCCAAAGTCAGTCTGTGTTTCCATTTCGACAAAAGGATGCTGTGTTAAAACTGATGGGGCATTTTTGCTTGTGCTGTGGCACAGGGTAGACATTAGCCCTGTTTCTAGTTCTGTCCCTTGATGATCACTGTATTCTAGCACAAGACTGGCTCCTAAACCAGAATCAGCCCTACAAACACAATAACATTCATAACTCAGGACGTCTGGACCAGGGTTATTATCCTTAACTAAAATGAAAATGAAAACATTTTTGTAAATTGAAATAAAGCTGAAATAAAACAAAATATACATTTTTGATGAAAAACAAACTAAAACAAAAATTTGCCTTGGCACCCAACTGAAATAAGCTGACGTTGAAGCACTACATTTTTTTTTAATAATATTAATAACAACTATAATAGCATAGAAAAATACTAAAATAACACTGGTCTGGACAGAAGTAAAGCCAGTGGCTGAAATAAGCAACTTCATTTTATAATACACTGCACATTGTAGATGCCCACCTTTCACGTGACCTTTGACCCTCATGATGTCGGAGTGTCTCTCTGGCGCTCTCCAAGTTCAGCTTCATCAGCTGGAGGTCATTCTGTTGGTTTTCACACACCTGTCACAAATACATGCACCAATCATTACACTATCAGTCCTTCTTATAGGACTAACTTGGTGTAAAGCAAATCATAACCAATCAGAACATCTGATGCTGTAGATACAGTAATGTGGAGCAGGATTATGGACCAATGAGATTTCATGGAGGGCGGGGCTACCTAATCTAATGTGATACCAAAAAAAAAAAAAAAACTGACCAAATGTGGTCTTGGGTGGTTAGGGCACTACTATAGTTTAAACATAAGATATGCTGATTGGTTTGGTCACGCCATGCTTAAAGGGATAGTTCACCCAAAAATGAAAATTACCCCATGATTTACTCCCACCTCCTCAAGCCATCCTAGGTGTATATGACATTCTTCTTTCAGACGAACACAATCGGAGTTATATAATAAAAAATGTCCTGGCCAATCCAAGCTTTATAATGACAGTAAATGGCAGCCCAAAAAAGTGCATCCATTCATTATAAAAGTAGCTTACGGAAAAAGCGTAACTGGTGCGACAATGACGTTGGACGTAGTGTAAGTGTTTTGAACTGCGAGTGGTGTTACACTTTCTGAGTACGTTGAATACGGAAGGCGGTCTGGCGGAATCTAGATATTTTACTTTATAAAGTGTTAAATATGGATATTTTTCTAACGAAACTCCATTGATTTGCTTCAGAAGGCCTTTATTAACCGCCCGGAGCCGTGTGGAGTACATTTATAATGGATGGATCGGATGCACTTTTATTGCCATTCACTGCCATTATAATGCAGCCAGGACATTTTTTAATATAACTCTGATTGTGTTCATCAAAAAGAAGGATGTCATGTACATCTAGGATGGCTTGAGGGTGAGTAAATCATGGGCTAATTTTCATTTTTGGGTGAACTAACCCTTTAAAATAACTAAGCAATAAGCCCCGTGAAGCCGTGGTTTATAGGGAATTTAAAACAGCTAATGGGCATTGTTAGGCACGACGCAGAGCTTTTATAATATTTATTTTATAATTTATGTAAGGAGGTCACAGGTGTATGTTTGTAGAACTAATTAACGGCTTCGAACACGGCTCAACCAATCAGAATCAAGGACGGAACTATCCATTTTATAACTTAGATTTAAAAACAGACAAAAATTCCAGTTTGTTTCAAACTGATAAAAGATTACGAGTGCTGTTTTAGAAAAGATCACATAAATGACCAAGTCATGGAAAAGGAATGCAGGAAGTCTTAAATGTATGCTGACAATCTGGAAAAACTGCTCCAGAAGAACAAATGGGAAGGACAGAGATTTGAATGCTGAAAAAAATTAATGCTGGCTGACATTGGACGATGAAAAAACATTACCTGCCGCAGACAGACCAGCTCAGATTCAGCTCGAGCCTGTTTTGATCGGGATAGTTCAAGTAATTCATCCCTCCAGCTTTTATCTTCATCTGGACAACAGATACAACAACCTCCATTCAAAGACATTAATCATAAAGCCTATAAAATATGTTTCTGCACCAGTAAGTGTTTGTTTAGGCATTATTGCTGTCAAATTTGTGTCTTTTATTCTTGTTTGTGAAAATTATTTAAAGCAATTACTGATAATGAAACACTTTTTTGAACATATTTTTCAAAACATACCATTAAAATTCTTGTTTCTGCAACTCTGAAACCTTCAATACCATTAAAGCTAATACATTTTCAGTAAAATGGATTATTAACAGTCATGAACAGTTACTTGAAACGCAGTGCCTCGATGTATTGTTTACATGAAGTAGCTACGATTAAAACAGGGTTTCCCAAAAGTTAATAAATAGCTAATTATAATTAATGAAATCATAAATGTCAAATTTAAATAAGCAACTCATTTTAATCAAAAATTAAACACTTTAAAATAATATAAAAATATTAAATGCTTTTGAATATATTTAAAAGTTGAAATATTGTATTTGTTTACATGCAAGTCATGTGAACATGCAAATGTTTTCTTCAATTACTGAAATATTAACTTAATATTTCAGGAGGTACTTCAAGTAAATAGTCCAACAGTTAAATAAAATCAAATACAGTACAAATAACAAAAATGTTAATGCAACTATTTTCTATCAATACCTTTTAAGTACGGAGCAAAGATATTTATTTTTACTCGCATTAAAACGCAGTGCACTCTGGGAATGCCTGATCCGTGAAGGATACATGCCGTGTTTCCTTAGTATTTAGCCAAAATCAAATATTACACCTGCATAATTTATCTGCCAACTATTGGAACTGTGTCCAGAACACGCCTATGATGTCAGGCAGGTCGCTAAGGTTTGAAACAGTGCATATATTACACTATAAAACACACAGTAGTGACATACTCATCCTCAGAAGTTCAACGGCAGTGATCTCTTTCTTCAGAATCTGGTTTTCCTGCTTTAAGCGGATGAGTTCTTCTCTCTGGCTGTTATTCTCAATGGTTTTTTCCTGAAGCTCAGCTGCAAAAAAAAAAAAAGAAAGAAAAAGAATCATATCGAGAGCATCCTTTATTCGTCTTGTAATAGATTTACAGTAAGCAAGAGACAGAAGAAGACATGGGAGGATTCCCAGAGAAGACCAGTCATGACTCTGGGATCGTTAAATAACCTTAAATCTACCTTTTAGTTGTGTGTTTTCATGTCTTCCCTCTCTGAAGAGGTGTTTGTGTTCCTCCATTTCTCGCAGTGTTTTGCTCTCACGTGTTCGCAGCTCTTCAAGGGATTTCTCTAGGTCACAAAGACGACCCGATAGCTCTAAAATGTGATTTGTGGCCTCAATCACATCTTTATCCTGATAAAAATAGGAGAAAATCATGCACTTAAATTAATGTGTCTGATTAAAAGGATATAAGATAAAGGATGTGTGTGTAATTGTTCTGAGTCCCTGCTACCTTCAGTCTGAGCATGGAGCTGAGCTCTTCCTCGCGCACCTGCAGCTGCCCCACCTGTGATGACAGCATCATGACCGTGGAGTTCAGACTCTGGTTCCTCTCCTATGAGTGTCATTTAATTGATACAAGATAGAAGACAAGAAATTATAGGATCAGGATATGGGACATGCTAGGCCAAAGGCTCTGCCTTAAAAAAAAGATATGAACAGATTTGATTCACCTCCAAGTCCTGCTCATGTCTGCTGGTGTTTATCTGTCTCTGGCTCAGCTCGTGTAGTTGATGTTGGGTGTAGTTGAGCTCTCTGTGCGAGTCTTTCTCTCTCTCTTCCGCCACCTTCGTCCGCCTACTGAGAGTTCTGATCACCTCATTGCGCTTCTCCAGCTCATCTATGCAAACATGAGCAGTACATATACAGTTTTTTTTTTTTTAAGAATTGACTACTTTTATTCGGCAAAGATGGACAAAATTAAGATCTTTTGATGAAATCGGAGAGCTTTCTGTCCCTCCATAGACAGCTATGCATCTGACACTTTGAAAGTTTGTAAAGAGATCATAAAACTAATCCATATGAATCGAGCCGTTTAGTCAAAATATTCTGAAGAGACTCGATCGCTATATATGATGAACAGATTGAATTTAGGCTTTCATTCACACATAAACATTGATCAGTGAACATAAACAGAAGCTGAACCTGCTTGATGCGTGAGAACAAACTCAAAGCTCAAACGTGCTGCTTAACACCAGAATGAACCTCATTGGTTCTTGAGGAAGCTCAAACGTGATGTGTAACACGAGAATGAACCTCATTGGTTCTTGAGGAAGCTCAAACGTGCTGCGTAACACCAGAATGAACCTCATTGGTTCTTGAGGAAGCTCAAACGTGCTGCGTAACACCAGAATGAACCTCATTGGTTCTTGCTGAAGCTCAAACGTGCTGCGTAACACCAGAATGAACCTCACTGGTTCTTGCTGAAGCTCAAACGTGCTGCGTAACACGAGAATGAACCTCATTGGTTCTTGAGGAAGCTCAAACGTGATGTGTAACACGAGAATGAACCTCATTGGTTCTTGAGGAAGCTCAAACGTGCCGCGTAACACGAGAATGAACCTCATTGGTTCTTGAGGAAGCTCAAACGTGCTGCGTAACACCAGAATGAACCTCATTGGTTCTCGCTGAAGCTCAAAGGTGCTGCGTGACAGGAGAATGAACCTCATTGGTTCTTGCAGAAGCTCAAACGTGCTGCGTAACACGAGAATGAACCTCATTGGTTCTTGCTGAAGCTCAAACGTGCTGCGTAACACGAGAATGAACCTCATTGGTTCTTGCTGAAGCTCAAACGTGCTGCGCGTAACACGAGAATGAACCTCATTGGTTCTTGCTGAAGCTCAAACGTGCTGCGTGACACGAGAATGAACCTCATTGGTTCTCGCTGAAGCTCAAACGTGCTGCGTAACACCAGAATGAACCTCATTGGTTCTTGCAGAAGCTCAAACGTGCTGCGCGCGACACGCAGAATGTGAGAATGAACCTCATTGGTTCTTGCTGAAGCTCAAACGTGCTGCGTGACACGAGAATGAACCTCATTGGTTCTCGCTGAAGCTCAAACGTGCTGCGTGACACGAAAATGAACCTCATTGGTTCATGCTGAAGCTCAAACGTGCTGCGTAACACGAGAATGAACCTCATTGGTTCTCGAGGAAGCTCAAACGTGCTGCGTAACACGAGAATGAACCTCATTGGTTCTCGCTGAAGCTCAAACGTGCTGCGTAACACGAGAATGTACCTCATTGGTTCTCGCTCAAGCTCAAACCTCATTGGTTCTCGAGGAAGCTCAAACGCTGCGCGTAACACGAGAATGAACCTCATTGGTTCTCGCTGAAGCTCAAACGTGCTGCGTAACACGAGAATGAACCTCATTGGTTCTCGCTGAAGCTCAAACGTGCTGCGTAACACGAGAATGAACCTCATTGGTTCTCGCTGAAGCTCAAACCTGCTGCGTAACACGAGAATGAACCTCATTGGTTCTCGCTGAAGCTCAAACCTGCTGCGTAACACGAGAATGAACCTCATTGGTTCTCGCTGAAGCTCAAACCTGCTGCGTAACACGAGAATGAACCTCATTGGTTTACAGCTGATGAATGTTTATATGTAAATAAAATCCTACATTTAATCTGTTTATCATATAAAGCGATTGAGTCTCTAGAAAATTTGGACTAAACCGCTCAATTCCTTTGGATTAGTTTTATGATCTCTTTATGAACTTTTTGAAGCGTCAAAGTGTCAGTTGCGTGGCTGTCAAAGGAGGGACAGAAAGCTCTCAGATTTCATCAAAAATATCTTCATTTGTGTTCTGAAGATGAACGAAAGTCTTACGGGTTTGGAATGACATGAAGGCGAGTAAATAATGACAGAATTTTAATTTTTGGGTGAACTAAACCTTTAAGTGTTTAATACAGAGGTCTTAAAGGTACAGTATCAAAAACAACCTGTTTGATTCTATGGGACAGAAAAAAAAGGGAAATGGTCATTAAAACTAAATTAGTGTGATTGGTGTAAAATTATAACTGAACTTCACACTGGATTCACTTTCACCTTCCAGTCGGGAACATCTCTGTTCCAGGATCAGCACTCTCTGACGGTCCTGCTCCCAGGACAGCAGCTGCTTGTGATGGGCTGCTGCCATGGCATTGAGCTCCTGGTCGCGGTCCTTTAATTCTGCTATGAGAAGCTGCAGCTCCAGCCGCTGCCTCTGCATGGTGGAGATCTCCGACCCATTATCTGGTGTCTAGAAACATCACAAAAACAGGTCAATACTTAATTAATGAGCCACAAACCCATCAAAAAGTTACTCTGCCAAATAATAATTTTAAATAAAATAATATTCTGGAAAACTGGGAATTATCAAGCAAATGTGGGAAATCATTTTAAACCATTTCAAACTAAGCGCGTGTACCTGGAAATTCTGTGTCAATGAAAAAGAGGACGTTGGTTTTGAGAGATCGTGCAAACTCAGTGCTGCTGGTCTCGTTCTGTTTTCATCTCGGAGCTTGGCGGAGGAAACACCTGGGCTCTCATACGCAGCAAAAAGATTCTAAAGAATAGAGTATCATAAAATGAGCATCAAATCTCTTTTATTTGCCAGTAATTTGAAATGTAACTGCTCAACACAAAATCACAATTACGACAAATACAAAGGAACATTTACACATTGCAATTATATAGAAAAAAATGTGCAATATAAACAAAGCAAACAGAATGCAAAACAATATCCATTAAAAGTGTGAAAAGCATGCATTATGTTCACTGAGAAAAAGCAAGATTTACAATAAAAGTGGGGGAAAACATTACTTTTTAAAGGTTTTTAGAGGATTAGATATCAGTCCGAATTTAGGCCACTACTCTTGTTTTATTATCTCTAATTTACACATTTTAGAATAATCATAAATTCATCAAAACAACAAAAGAACACAAATGGAGGGAAATTATATAGTGACTAAAAACATCCAACAAATGAATACAATGAAATTATTTGAGCTTCTTCAAAGTCCATATTCCAGTTCTGTACACGCTCTCAGACAACATCATAAGATGCTTTTTAAATAGGATTCATATGAGTTTATATGTTCAGGTGGTCCTTTGCTTTCCACCCACATCATTCATTAAAGAGTGATAATATACATAAAACAATATAAAAAAACAACCAACCAACCTTTTTTACAGGAGTACTGTGCCAGGGCTCCACTGGATATCCTGTAAAATCATCACGTTACTTAATGCAATCTAATAATAATAATCATATTTTGAATTGCATTATTGCTGCATGACGTTTGTCACCTTTTAACATCGAAAAACTTCCAGTTTTAGAGATTCTTCTGTCTTTTAACTCCTCCATTGCATCTCACAGTGGACAGACTAATAATAACACTGACAAAAGTATCTGAACTAGTCCTCAAATGACATCTAACTTCACTTTAAACGAACAAAACACCAGAGTTAACATCATCCCGATGCACAATATCAGTACCGCTGTCTGATTATGACAGAGTTTAGAGTAATTGTTTTTAAAGATCCATTATTTAAGTGTAAACAATGCACTCGGGATTAAAAATAAACAAATTATTGTACTTTAAAAATCCTAATTCCTAGTCTAAACCACGATTAATTTATTTAAAAAAATTTTTTTAAAATGTGCATTTAAAAATATAATTCAGAGTCATTGTGAAATGTGTCTGACAAGAAGCGGGTGATTATTTTCGGCATGTTGTGAGCCGCGCTGAACGAGGCGTCCACCGCGATGCCTGGTTAAAAAGATTCGTTCAAAAAATAGCGTTATACGTATTACTTTTATGAAATCTCATAAAATGCCTCGTCTAAACATATCTTGCATATATTAAAATTATTAATTTGCTATTACCCTAAAACACCCCACCACGACGTATGTACGTAATACGGCATAGGCGCAAACGCAGTTGTTGCTCTGCCTCAGAGAGGCGTTGTCAGGACCCAAAGCCAAATCAGACAGTGAATGTGTGCTGAGCAATAGTGGAACTCTTTCACCCTTTAAAGAACATCCGCACGAGTTAGTGTAATAATGATCAAGGTGTTACTCAAAAGCAAGTTATACTGAGATCATATCGACGGGGTATGTATGAGATTGAGCGCGTGGCTGCTGTAGGAGAGCTGTGATTAGCAGTGGTGGCTAATGAATGGGTGCTCAGTGGTGTGGATGGATGATCATTGTGCGGAGGCTTCATGATTTAAGTCACTGTCAGTGGCTCTGGAAGATGTTTAAACTATGTCTGAATGCATTTATTAGTGTAATCAGAAGCTTCGATCAGACCCATTGCATCTGATGTTAGTGTCTCTAAAGAACCACTAGGGTGTTGCTGGGACATATGTTTATATGCGTTTACATGCATGTATATATATATTTGTTTTGAATAATTTTATGAACCAAAATAAAATGTTTAATACATTTTAAAACTATTATAACGATTTCCCCGTGGTTGATCAATAGTGCACATGTGGAAGGTCTGTCTGCTGTCAAATGGGCCTTTTGTAATGAGATGGACAGATCTGCACATCTTTGGTTATGGCATTTTACGTTCAACCCAATAACGTATGCCTGTAGTTAGTTATATCTGTTATAAATTAAGCATAATACTCTTATTCTTCAGACAGACCACATTTCTGTATGCTTGTCAAGAAGGCACCGTATTGTTGGTTTTGACAGTGTTGCAATTTTCTTTGTAAACTTAACTTTCCTCAAGCTGAGTATGTGCTTTTTTTCCATTGGGTGATAGCTTAGGATTTAAAGGGACAGATCACCCAAAAATAAAAATTCTGTCATTTACTCACCCTCAAGTTCTTCCAAACCTGTATGGGTTTCTTTCTTCTATTGAACACAAAAGATGTTGTTTTAAAGACTGTTGGTAACCAGACACCCACTGACTTCAATGGTATTTTTTCCTACTATAGCCTCCTGAGTGCCACTGTCCTCGGTACGAGGACGTTATATTTTAGTGAATTTTTTAAAGTCTGGATGTCCTGTAAAGAGCACATTTGGGGATTTTCAGAGATGCCGTTTGCTTTGAGGTTTCACCAGAACTACAACTTCTCCTTGGTCTTTAAAAATGACTGAATGATCAAATTTAACACTCTTATGGAAATATGATCATATTTTGTAATTATCATTTAAATCTAATTTTCAAATTGTTTCAAACTCAACATCTCAGGAAAATGTTGTGGAGTTTCTAATCAAAATATGACTTAACAAGGCATTGGTTTCATACACGTCTGTAGAGGACACCAGAGCTTAAATCATGGTCATCAGGCTTTTTATAAGTCAATCTTGAATTATGACTCTAATAACCCTTCCCTATGTTTCGTGTAGATTCATGTACTATGGCTACTACTGAGAATGCAGAGTCAAGTTTACCAGAACATAAAGGGGATCGGGCCGACCCAGATGCAAAATACCCACTGAAAGTTCTTTACTGTGGAGGTAAGAAAATACATGACTGGTATTTTTGGGGAAATGCTCTTTTTTTTAATTATCTTATGGTTAAATGTTATTCTCTTAATATTTTGGTTCACAGCTGTGTAATTTCTGTCTTTTACTTGCAGTGTGTTCCCTGCCAGTAGAGGTGAGTACATATGTTAAATTATCCTTTTTTATTACTTGATTCTTGACGTACGGGAGATTTTTGTTTTAGAAATATTCAGTGAAAACTTTATGTTGGTAGAAAGTGAATTAATAAAACATTTCTCTTTGCTCTGCTAGTACTGTGAGTACATGCCAGAGCCAGCCAAATGCAAACAGTGGCTTGAGAAGAACTTTCCTGATGTGTTTGCTAAACTGACTCTTGGTAAGTCAATTTTCCTTCACAGCAACTTTCATATAGTCACGTTTGCGCAGCCGGCTGTTTTGCCTCCTGCAGGAGTGTTTGATCTCTTGAGGGTATTTTTCTTATTGGACATTGAGGGGGGCAGAAAGAATATTTGGTCAGCATCTTTATGACGTGCTCTGCTGTATCAGTTTGCCAGTGTTTTTCTAACTGAAGTCACTGAAGTTGAAGTTTATTTGTCATTACACATGTACAAGTACAGTATAACACACTGCTGTTGTGTAGGTACAGCAATCAAACAGGAAACAAGAGGTGGAGGTGGTGGTGGTGGAGGAGGAGGAGGAGGTGGTGGCGGTGGAGAGGCACCCCCTGCAGGAGAGGAAGAGGAGAAGAAGAAGCAGAAGAGAGGTAAAACATTTATTTTTGTATTTAGACATCTATAAACTAGGGGTCTCACGATTCAGTTCGATTAGGATTATCATGTCAACGTTTTGATTCGATGTCACGATGCGTTGCATCCTTAATTTTCAATATTGCTTCACATGGCTACATTTGTCAATTACAGGGTTAGTTCACCCAAAAATGAAAATGGTCCCATGATTTACTCACCCTCAAGCCATCCTAGGTGTACATGACATTCTTCTTTCAGACGAATACAATCAGAGTTATATAAAAAAAAAATGTCCTTGCTCTTCGCAGCTTTATAATGGCAGCCCAAAAAAAGTGCATCCATCCATTATAAAAGTGCTCCACAGTGGGGTTAATAAAGGCCTTCTGAAGCAAATCGATGGGTTTTTGTAAGAAAAGTATCCATATTTAACACGTTATAAAGTAAAACATCTAGCTTCCGCCAGACCGCCTTCCATATTCAACTTGCATAAAAAGTGTATCAGGCACGACGATGGCGTCGGACGTAGCGTAAGCGTTTGGACCGTGAGAGGTGGTTTTTCGGGTGAACTTTACCTTTAATACAAGCCAGATATATGAACTCCCTTTTTATTTTATCTGAGATTCATTCTTTAGACAGAAAGTACACTTCCTGAATGTAGCAAACTTCAAACACAACTTAAGTCGCTGCAGATGACAGGACCACTTAGAACTAAACGCTAGTAAATATTGAATGCGCATGAAACCGTCGAGTAGTGTACTTAAGTTACAATAACGCTCACACACAAACTTGTACACGTACACACACACACACATGCAGCCTCACACACACACGCTGTAAATGTTCTAATAGTGAGTGCATTTTTTTTTTTAATACTCGCTTTGTGTTTCGCCTCCCTCCACCATTTTACGCTAACGTAAGAAGCGTGTATGTGACGAATGATTCATCAATAGGCTATAATCGATTATGGTCTATTACTGCAACGATTAACTTCAACACCCCTGCTATAAACACAAGCATTTGCATGCATGTGCTCACGATGGTGCTCCCAAGTGTCATTTTTCCAGTGGCATTGCACACCACATCCAAAACTTTCCTGAATCTCTTAACTGTCCAATTAAAAATGTATTAGATATTAGTATTTTGTTTTTATGTCATTGGTTATTGGTATGATCTTCATTACCAGGCTACTTTGATTTATGTCGATTAATTAAAGCATATCTCTGTGTTATTATAGTATTATTTATATACTATTATAGATTTATTTATATTATGAATTCTTTTATTTTTTATATATTTTGTTTGTTTGTAATTGTTTTTTTAATTAGTCATTTCTATTTAGCCCTCATTTTTTTACCTCATTTTAGTACTTCAACTCAAACATTTCTCATCTAATATTTGTATTTTATTTCAACTTTATTTCAATTGCTGAAATTTTTATGTCTATGAGAGGCTTTATTATTTTATGGTTTCCTTTGCAGGTGGAAGAGGTCAAATCAAACAGAAAAAGAAGACCGTCCCTCAAAAAGTCACGATAGCAAAAATCCCAAGAGCTAAAAAGAAATACGTCACGAGAGTGTGTGGCTTGGCCACGTTCGGTAAGGCCGTGATTGTATTTAGAAGTCTGTCTTAATGTTTATCGTGTTGTTTACCCTGCGGTAACTTGTTATTCTGTGGTCCACATCAGACATCGACCTTAAGGAGGCTCAGAGGTTTTTTGCTCAGAAATTCTCCTGCGGTGCCTCAGTGACAGCAGAAGACGAAATCATCATTCAGGGAGACTTTACAGATGACATCATCGACGTCATCCAGGAAAAGTGGCCTGAGGTGAGCAAACATCCCAGATCGTGGCGATAAATCCGATGAGATGAACCTTTTCTTGACGTATTCTCTAACCCGACAGGTGGATGACGACAGCATCGACGATCTTGGAGAGGTCAAAAAGTGAAGCCCCATATGCACTTTTACTGAAACTGATGCGACGTGACACAGCAAACCTGGCCAAATGTACACATTGACATAAAGCCCTTTTATATCTATTTTATTTACTGTATAGAATTTCCATGGACTTGGCTTCATCCTTGGGGTTTTTCAGTTCTTGATAGCTGCTTTGTCACTTGGTTGCCAAATGTCTGGAATGGTGTGACTTAAAGCATTTCACACATGCAAACAATAGGCTAATAAATTTCGGTCTCATTCGACACACTTCTGTTGCGTATCGTTTCTTTTATCACTGCGTCCAATGCAACACTGTGGCCTTTAGTTTGATGTACATTTTGGAAGTGTATTCATATTACATGTCTGCTAAAGAAAATAAATAAATAAATCACTCACCTGCATATCGTTCCAAACCCGTAAGAGTTTATTTCTTCTGCAAAACACAAAAGGAGATCATTTCATGAATATCCAGAAGGGTGAATTCAATGCACTGTGTCTTACAATTGTGACTTACTTTACAGTTTCAATAAGCACTCAAAAGTGTTGGCAAAATATCCATGGGGCTCGCTGATCATTTTCCAAGTGCTCCAATTGGTTTTGGTGGTAGAACAACCTGATATTTAAGCCATAGTACAGAAAAATCACAGCGGCTGTCATTTCTCTCCTTAGCTCCAGTCCTGTAGGTGGTGAAAATGCTCCTTTTCATGTTTGCCAATATCCATTTGAATATCAGAAATGCCACATTTATTTCTACAAAAATATATCTGTTCAAAGGTTACAATGCAAAGTTCTAACACTTACATATACTCCTCCAAAGCCGCCAGTCCACAGCTGAGTACAGTAAGCAGTTCAAAGACCCCCGCTGATTAGATTCATCCCTACACTCCTGCTCAGTCTGACGGACTCTCAAATCCTCTGATACCAATTTATTCACAATGTCCTCTATGGGGAGCAGGTCCTTCAGCGCAACGGCCCCTAGATGCTGGAACTCTGTCCCCCCGCAACTTCATGAAGTCTCCTGCCTTGCCACCTTAAACAGAAAACATTTGTTTACTTCGTTTAGTTTTACTTTATTCTGCTTATATTCTTCGATCTCTTGTAATTGTTGCAAAGTTGTTTCTGTACTTAGGTTTGTAAAAGGACACGTAGTCATCATTATTATTAAATGATTAAGAATAATTACACCAGATATGAAAGATCAGTTGGCGTATAAATTTCTTTGCATAGCAAACAAATTTTTCTCTCCTTTGGCATGTTAAAAAAAAATCTAATTGAACAAAATATATTGTATATTTTGCATGAATACAATTAAGCACTTTTTGCACATTACATTTTCATGACAATAACGTCAATAATGGCCCTCACAAATTTCATTAGAATATTGTAATGCAAAGCATTCTTGTTCTGATTACTATAATATGAAAAAAATAAATGCACATTATATTTCGCTCCAAAATCAAAAGAGCTATATTTATTGACAATAATGACAGTAATGGACCTCACAAATTTTGCATTAGCATTTTGTAATGTGAAAAAATTCTCATTACTGTATGAAAAAAATACTATATATGAATTATAAAAGTACATTTATAAAGAACAATTGTGTACATCATAATCATATTTGTACTTTAATATCTGCTTATTTTAGTATATTCCTTTTTATTCAAAATGTGATTGTCATTAAAATGTCACAATGCAAAAAAGCTTACTAATCATAAATAAAAAAGATTAATTTTGGACTGAAATATAACCTTTGTTAGATTCATCCAAACACCAGGAGCAAAACATGCAAAATCATGTTCAACAAAAACAAAAAGTTCTTTGTTAATTGTATTGTTCAGGTTTTCATTGTATGCCCAAGTGTAAAGTATACTATTCATAATCATTTTAATGGTGCTTTTGGAGAGTCCCAAGTTGTAGAGCGATGTGATTATTAAATTCATAAGAGGCACAAATTCCTCTCGAGACCATTTACCCATCACACCTGGGTTTTTTGTTGTCCATGTGCATGCTTACAGCTACACCATTTGCATGTGAGCAAACATCTTAAGAATAAGTCTCATGGGAATCATTGCCAACAATGAAAACAGACGAAACAATGAAAAGATCTGAAGTTCTCTGACTTTTGTCTAGTTTCACGGCAGCATCATAGTCATGAACAACTCCTCAATGTGCTGCACTTATGAAACACCCATGCTGGACCAATACCTTCCCCCTGTAATGTTCACAGAATTCATATTGGGCCTCATGGGGAATGCCCTCGCCCTCTCGATGTTCTTCTTCCACAAGGACACCTGGAAGCCCAATTCTATTTATCTTGCCCATCTAGCTCTGGCGGACTCATTGGTCCTTTTCTGCCTTCCTTTCAGGGCCGACTACTATCGCAGGGGCAAGGACTGGGTCTACGGAGATATGTTTTGCCGCATTTTGCTGTTTCTTTTGGCCACCAACAGAGCCGGCGGTATATTCTTCCTCACTGCCGTCGCCGTGGATCGATACCTGAAGATCGTGCACCCTCTCAACCGCATCAACCGAATGGGTCTGCGCTACGCCCTATGGGTCTCTGTTGGCCTGTGGGGTCTCATCATAGCCATGACTGTCTACCTGTTAACAGACCAACATTTCTACTATCTAAACAACCACACGCAGTGCGAGAGCTTCAACATCTGCTTTGGGAGTAATTCACGGTTCACCTGGCACAATGTGTTCTACGTTATCCAGTTCTTTGTGCCCACGGCCATTGTAATCTACTGCACAACCTGCATTACATGGCAGCTGAAGAGTAAGACAGTGGACAAGCAAGGCAAAATCAAACGAGCAGTGCAGTTTATCTTAGCAGTGGCTGTGGTTTTCGTTATATGTTTCTTCCCGAGCAACATCTCGCGTATCGCCATGTATGTCCTGAAGCTCTGGTATAACGAGTGCCACTATTTCACTCAGGCAAATGATGCGTTTAAAACCACTGTCTGCTTTACCTACTTCAACAGCGTGCTCAATCCCATCGTCTATTACTTTTCAAGCCCTGCGTTCAATGGATCCTTAAGGAGAATCTACTTAAAACTTTTAGGAAAGAAAATTGAAGAATAACTATAGTTCTGTGACGATATTCAGGTAGACTGGCCCTGTCACAAATCATAAAGCTCTCGCAGTTCCTCAAAAAGTCCACAGTTTGGCAAAAGTGCATTCAAAGGGGGCACTGGTGAGCATGTTACTGTTACACACAATTACAAAAAAGTGAATATAAAGGGTGCCATTTGGGACAGGGCCACTATGTATAGTGGGATATATATTCATTTAAATGTAAATGATACCTGCCAATATATATTAGTTTAATGCATCTATATGAGACAACATTCTAAAAATGTATTAACAAAAATGTTACACAATATTTATTGTATAACACATTATATATTATATATTTAAACAATTGTTATTTCTAAACATTTATTCCATATTTTTCACTGTTTTTGTTATTAGTTATTCACTGCTCCATACATATGATTAGCATTTTGTGTTGCCTTTTCAGTGTAATAAACATATTTATTTGTAATAATCTCGCTGCCTTCATGACTAAATTAAGATTGCATAAGAAAAACAAATCAATAAAGCATTTAATAAATGTCTTCAATTGTCCTCTTGGTTTTCTTGGATTATTTTATTTTAATGGCTCAATTTTAATGGCTTAGAGCTGTTTTTCAGTTTGAGCAATAATTTCACAAGCATATTCTGAACAAATTTACTGCCTGGATTTATGATCTGTGTGTTTTAAATTGCCTGCTTTTCTGGATTTTTTTGGGAAACACAGGGATAGCATTCTTCTCATTAACTGATGAGCCAGTTTGAATTCAATTAGGTGTGAATGATCTTTAGACAAATATTTAACAAAATTGCAAAGAAACAGTTTAATGAACAAACATTTGCAGACATAAAATGACTGTTGCACAGTTTTGAACTTTGAAAGACTGGAAAGACACTTTTCTGATCTCATGAAGAACAAATTTGTTTCCATGATGTATCTAATCCACATAAAGTTTTATGCATAATCAGTGTGAATGTATCCATGTCTTACCACTAAAATCCAGAAGAGGGAGTGTCACAGGCAGATTCTGAGCTTTGAAATGATGAGAGCAGGTGGATTCTGCAGGGTAATCATGCTATTATGAACATATGTTGAAGCAGATGTAGAGAAAGTTTTTCAGAGGAAAACTGTGAAGTGAACAAAAATCATAACAGACCTTATTAGAAATGAAATATAGAGAATACAATCCTGATTGCAAACCTTAATGTTGGCATTAAATCTGCATTTAATCTTTCTGTTCCGAACCTGTAAAATGCTGCTAGCATTTTTGCATAATATGCATTTTTATATAAGCTATTCTGGATCCATCTTATTTCATTGGAGAAATGTACATTACTTGTGTTGCATATGGCCCTTATTATGATTTTTTTTAAATGCACTTGCAAAAAGCCACTTGAGCGTTAAGTGATTTAATTATTTTGCTGTATGGCAAATAATAATAATAATAAAAACATTTATTTGGTCTAAAGAACATATAACCATATAGAGTGCAACAATGCCTGTCCTTTTTCAGCGGCGCTGATTCCGGAAGTATTTTTTCCGTTAATTTTTCCCATAGGGATTTCAAAAAAGGTTTCTGTTAAAGCATTATACGCCTTGAACCAAGCCAACCAGTTACGAGGTGAATCAGAACACTACGAACTTTGATTTGAAGCAAGAAAATGTATTTGAAAATCTAACAAAAATACAAAAGGTACAAGACTGTATACTTAAGAACTACAATCCCATGATGCACAGCATAATCAAATAAAAATTATGAAGGAATATAAAACTACTCTTTTAAAATGTTGATTATATAGTAAAAAAAAAAAGAAAATTGTAAAATATGCATATATATTCTAATATTTAAATATCGTGAGAGCGTAGGAAGATCGACTCAATTACGTAGTTCGCAGCTCTTTTGGTACATTTACCCTTTTTGGGCTCTGATTGGTGAAATTTTCTGTACAGCATCATGGGTAATGTAGTTTTTCACCACAAATGCCACTGTTCAACATGATTTTTTTTTAATAAGTTGAAATAATGCTGGCTGATGGGTTCAACAGATGCAAAATATCATCGATTAACAACCTCGTAGCTCACAGTAGGTCTGTCTTTAAAGGTTTATAAGTTATTGTTAAAAATCTATTTCCCTATGGAGAACATGAATGGGCTTTTTACTTACTGTTGCACTCAATTAATTCACTCAGATGTGATTCCGTGTTTCTTTCCTTACATTGAAAACAGCAGTCAAGAGCTTGAAAGCTGATTCCTCTCCAGTGAAGACGGAGAACAGATCATAACATCAGAGGCTCACAGCTCAGGATCATGATGATGGAAAAAAAGTGAACAGATCACATATGAGTATTAACTCCATAAGAGGCACATACGCCCCTTGAGACCAACCACACCTGGGCTTGTTGTCCATGCGGATGCTTACAGCTACATGTGAGCAAACCAGTGATTTTACGAGGATGCCACCCGGGGGTGGGCACTTGGATATGTGGGGTGGGCAATAAAAGTCATGTATGATTGTTAAGAAATACAATTCCAATATCATTTTTCCAGGAAAAACTATTTTCGTTTATTAAATAAAAAATGTTGTGGATTTTTGCCTTCATTTTGAGAGGACAGTCACATGTAGACACTATGAGGAACACTATCATCACAATGAAAACTGCAATGCAATGTTTGAATATATGGGCATGCAACAATAGGCTTATTAAAAAGCATTCAACTAAAATAAATATTTTTGTGCTTGTTTATTTGATTATCAAATAATCTACAATATCACTCAACAGAAACAATGCAACAGCTGGTATAGCACTTTACAATAATGGTTCATTAGTTAACATTAGTCTACTACTTTTGTCAACATGAACTAATACTTCTACAGCATTTATTAATCTTAGTTAGCTTCAATGTTTACTAATACATTATTAAAATTAAAAGTTGTATTTGTTAGCATTAGTTAATGCACTGTGAACTAACATGAACAAACACCAAAGCCAGTATTTTTATTAACTGACATTAACAGATTAATAAATACTGTAACAAATGCATTGCTCATTGTTAGTTCATACATTAACTAATGTTAACAAATGAGACCTTATTGTAAAGTGTTACCGTATTACTTTAATTCAGTTAACAGTGATCATGAGCTTGCCTTACACATAACCGGTTATGATACAACTGGTTATATATATAAATATGTTTTGGAAACTATATTGACTGATTCAGATGACAAGAAATCAGTTGTTGGTATTAGCTACAAAAAATCTAATCAGAGCATCCCTTCTCTGTAAGCTCAACAATACACATATACATGTGAGCATACATAAGACAATTAACCACTGGTTTTACAGTAAAAGATGTTTTCCTCTAGTATAAAACAGTTAGAAGCGGATTCAGTTAAAAGTAAAGTTGCTAGTAATGTGTCTAAAAAGAAATATGCAATCATATTACTATTTCAGAGAAGTAATTAGTAATCTGTAATGTATTTTTCTGAGTAACTTACCCAACCATCTGCCACAGATGAAGCAAAACGTCCAGCACTGATTACATCATAACCTATCAAAGTAAAACATGAATTAGAGCTTAACTAAATATCCTTGCTGCAATGATGAACAAAGAAAAATAAAGTAAAACTGTCCATAGCAATACCAAGCGATGGGTAAATGACACTTATGCCACTGCTGTGATAATGCACAATTCAGCTACATGAGTATATACTCGTATATGAGGCCAAACCTACAAAAAAACTGTACACAACTAATGTAAATTGTAACAAGAACTAATCCAGACATGGTTCAACAACAATAGGTGTGTAAATTATGTTGGTAGGTTCTGTGGCCGCATTAAACAGCTCCCGACTACGCCTCTTCTACACTTGAGACTTAAATAGCCAATAATAAAGTAGAAAGGAATATAAAAGCCAATCTAAGCTAAAACTTTAATTGACTGATTTTCGATTGGAAGGGCACTGCCCACCCTTGCCCACACGTAGCCACGCCTCTGGAGCAAACATCTTTAAGACCAAGTCTTGGGGGAATCATTGGCACATTCAGTACTGAGACCAAACAATAAAGATCTGAAGTTCTCCGACTGAGAATCATGGCCAACTCCTCAGTGTGCTGCGCTTTCGATGCACCCATCTTGGATGAAGTCCTACCTCCTATACTTTTCTTTGAATTCATCTTTGGCCTCATGGGGAATGTCCTCGCCCTCTCGATGTTCTTCTTCCACAAGGACACCTGGAAGCCCAATTCTATTTATCTAGCTCACCTGGCTGTGGCGGATTCTGTGGTCCTTTTCTGCCTTCCTTTCAGGGCCGACTATTACCTCAGGGGCAAGGACTGGGTCTACGGAGACGCTTTCTGCCGCATTTTGCTGTTTCTTTTGGCCGCCAACAGAGCTGCTGGTATATTCTTCCTCACTGCCGTCGCCGTGGATCGATACCTGAAGATCGTGCACCCTCTCAACCGCATCAACCGAATGGGTCTGCGCTACGCCCTATGGGTCTCTGTTGGCCTGTGGGGTCTCATCATAGCCATGACTGTCTACCTGTTAACAGACCAACATTTCTACTATCGAAACAACCGCACACAGTGCGAGAGCTTCAACATATGTTTGGGAAGCAATGCATTGTCCGACTGGCACAATTCATTCTACGTTATCCAGTTCTTTGTGCCCACGTGCATTGTTGTCTATTGTACAGTTTGTATTACGTGGCAGCTGAAGAGTAAGACCGTGGACACGCAAGGCAAAATCAAGAGGGCAGTGCAGTTTATCTTAGCAGTCGCTCTGGTTTTCATTATATGTTTCTTCCCGAGCAACGTCTCTCGTATCTCAGTGTGGGTGCTGAAGAGCTGGCATAACGAGTGCCACTATTTCCGTGATGCAAATGTGGCTTTTTACACGACTGTCTGCTTTACCTACTTCAACAGCGTGCTCAATCCCATCGTTTATTATTTTTCCAGCCCCGCGTTCAGTGGATCCCTCAAGAAAGTCTTCATGAAACTTCTAGGGAAGAAAATGGAGGATGAGGACGATGAGAAGAACAATCACAGTTCTGTTACAGTATCAGCTAATATCTCTTAAACAAAATGTAGTAAATGTAGTTTTGACATGAAAAAGTCATATAGTTTATAAATTCATAATAATATGTATTCTGATAGCTGCAACTGCATATTCATGTAAGCATTTATTTGACAACCTTCAGAAAACATTTATATGTGTTTAGCGATAGCGTTAGTCTATGATAAAATAATCACCTGCACAGATGGCTTCAATAATACTTTAATAAATGTCTTTAATAGTTCTCTATGTCTGATTATTTAATTAAACAAATGTAAATGTACTAAAATTAACAGTATATGCAAAAATTCAATGACAGTTTTTATATTGTTTTGTCTCTGCATGGCCCTGTGTTGTTGTTGATGTTTTTACTGTTTTTTTACAATCACACTTACTACATAAAAGTTACTTAATAAATTAGGAATTTAATAAGTATTGTATTAATATAATATTGCTGTCACGGTGTGTCATGTTTCTTAGGGCTGCGTCTCAATCAGCTCTCTAGTTCAGTAGTCAGGGCACTGATCAGGGAGTCAGCCCATTGACTTACGTCCTGATCAGTGCCCTGACTTCTGAACTAGGGAGCTGATTGAGACACATACTCAGTCTGTTTTGTTCTCTGCCATGCACTTCCTGGTCTTGCCATGTGCTCCCTTGTCTTGTGTTCTGTTGTCATGTTCTCATTGGTTAATCATTGTTCACAGGTGTCCCTTGTCCAGTCTTTAGTCTCAGTGTATTTAAGCCCTCATGTTTGCCATGGTCTTTGTCTTGTATTGAATGTTGTAACCTGCTGGTCAAGTCAAGTCAAGTCTTGACATTTTGAATATGTTCATTAAACTGCACTTGGGTCCTTCACACTTGCCTTCAGTGAACTATTTGTTACAATTGCATATTATATTAATATTGAATAGCAATAATATACAATATTATGGATTCAATATTAGTATTTTATTAATACTATACAATATAATTGTATAGTTATACAATTATTCAAAGACTGGGGCAATTTTATGGATTCAATATTACTGTGTATTATATTAATTTAATACTGTTAAAAGTTATTGATAATATGATTGTTTAACCTGTTAACTGAACCCGAATTGAATTGAAGAATTGTTTGGAATATAAACATATGTTTGGTCTCATTTTAAAGAAGACAGTCAGCAGATTATTGCTCAAGTGAAATCCCTTCAAAAAATGAAAGTATGGAAAAAGTTATGGAAGTTACTGTAAATCAAATGTACTGTACTAAATATTTTATGTAAAAATATATATGTTACAAAATAAATTGTTCTCTGAAATTACGATCAAATCAAAGCCATATGTCTAACCAATTTGTGTTCCAAATTTGAAGTTGATATCACAAAAAAATTGAAGTTCCCATGAGATTTTTGTTCAGGAGGGGGTCATTGAAATCCCATTGTTTTTTTGTTTTTTTAAACGTAATCTCCTGTTACAAATGTATATATTTTTGTCCAAATATCGCAAAACAGTTGGCAGATATAGAACCGCGAGACTCAGACCTTTCCGACGATATGCGTTTTGTCAAGATTAGAAAAGGTTTTATTATAAAGTAGTTCAGATAAATGTTGTAATATGAAACCTGACCACGCCCACTGGAGGGAGGAGCCAACCAGAAGAATTCAGAGTACCGTTTCCATGTCCGATTTGAAAACGGGATCGATTGATATAGTTCATCAACATTAGATCAGGATAAATATCGGATATAATTGTTTTAAACATGCAGTGGCAAATGGGCCCACCGGTGGGCCAGTGACAGTTAACAGGTTCGTATATAGACACATTTAAAATAGTAACGTGCCGTTACGAATTAAAAATCATGTTCATTCATTGTTTTATAAACGTATTGTGTTCCTACTACCACACGACAGCCCCATTTATTAAAAACTCGCTCGGTGTGTATTTGGCGCAGGCGCGCTCCCGGCCCAGCGTTCACTGTATGCGAGTGTGTGCGCGCATTGTGAGTGTGAACTGCCGGCGAGCTTAAAAATATAATCGAGCGGCGGGAATGTCTGGCAGGTCAGTGCGCGCGGAGACCCGGAGCAGAGCCAAAGATGACATCAAACGCGTTATGGCCGCTATTGAGAAAGTGCGAAAATGGTAAGACCGCGGGGAAAAGCCCGTTTGCTCCACCGGAGGAGAAAAGAAATGCGCTTGTGGGGGAGGAGAGAGAAAGAACAAACGAGAAGGACAGAGAGCGGGTCATTTTTGAGCGCAATTTCCAAGTGAGCTCGAGCGCACGCCAGGTGCTGTGCGCGCACCCGACACCATACACCAAAAAACGAATGTTTTTTTTTTTAGTGTGTGTGTGTGTGTGTGTGTGGGGTGGGTTTCAAAGGCTTCTGATGGAGATGGGTTGAACCCAGAAGCCATTTCGTTGCAGTCACATGAAGCCGTTTCTCCCTGCAGCTCGGCGCACTGTGATGTGTGACATCCGCGCGCGTTGCGGGATGAGACACTAGGCGAAGTCACCTGTGCACGCGAACACGCAACACAGCGTGCGGTGAAACGCAGCTCAGAGTCTCTTTACGTCAAATCAGACCGAACACATGGAGCGCTGTGGGGGCTGGGACAGGGAAGTCAGCGGCTGCATGCCTCATATTTCACTATCAGCATTTAAAAGATGCCCGCTGTCCTCATGCATTTCACATATAAACTAATGTTTATATAATATCTGCAGCGCAAGCATTTTGATGATATGACATTTTGCCTTGTTTGTCCATCGACACGAGTTTTTAATATGCTATTTAAAAAAAAAAAAAAAAAAAAACTAATTTGTTATGATGATGTTATCTGTGGTGCCTATGGCTTTTGCCATCATCATATATTGTGTGCTGTGCTCTTTTAGCAGTTCTGGGTCAGGTTCATGTCAAGTGTATTTTACTTAAACTCGACACAAAATCGGTTTGCCCAATTACTTTTTTAATATGCATTCTCTCTTATTGTGCACAATTAATGAGTGCCTCTTACATGATTTTCCCTTTCCGCTGATGTCACTTATGCCGAGCTATTTGATAATGTTAACCAGTAAGCCAAATAGCTATTTAGGCATTAAAGGTGCACTATGTAACTTTTTTTATTTTTTCAGTAAAATATCCAAAAACCACTAGGCCAGCGTTGTATATTTTGTTCAGTTGAGTACTTACAATATCCCAAATGTTTCCAGCTATTTGTAAATCGTGAGAAAATTGCTATTTTAACCAAGGAACCGGTGTCATGAGGAATCCTGTCCCCCTGTGAAATAGTTTCCGCTTAGGACCCAACGTGGTAGCTGTTTCAAATGCCTGATCAAAAGCTGGATGTTTCGTTTAATGGCTAATTGAGCTAATCTGTAGCATACGGAGTACACACAAACTATTGATTGCTATAATGGGAGCATATTGTAAAATATTTCAATTGATAAACTAATAATACCAATACAAAATCATAACATAGTAATGTACCTATAATGTGAATAATAAAAAAAAAAACAATAATATACGGAACAGGTGCACAAAGTGAATATAACAGGATTAAAACGGGGCTAGGGTTTTTAAGATGTAGGTAAGTGTAACCGTGGTGTATAAACTAAGCTATGCAATGCTAGAACGTACGCTAACTAAAAAAAAAAAAAAACATTAAGAATGAGATATGCGTGATTTCACAACTTATAGCTTCGGTTATATACTAGTATATGAACCATATGATTTGTTAAAGACCATTTTAACACAATTTAAACGACAAAAATCTACACGTGATTTTGTAAGAATTGTAATCAGGCTTTGAACAGATTACCCATTAAAAGTTCTTTCAGCCAATAGAATCGCTCTGGGGTCCTAAGCGGACACTATTTCACAGGGGGACAGGATTTCTCATGACACCGGGACGTGTGAGGGCGTCGCCTGTCAGTTGCGTCATGTCTGCGTTACCCTCGGTTTCTGGTTTTATTTCGCGGAAGCGCTTTACTCTCACTGCCGTGTGCAACGAGTGTCATAGCAGCCGCCGAGCGAACACAGAGTAACGTCATAACATCATTCTCAACACACTCAGATGTGTCTAATATGATAAACAGAGCTGCGTTACCTCATACTCATGACCGGAAAAGCGGAAATGGCGCCGGCGACTGTGGCATAATAAAAGTCCCGCTGCTCGCGAGGCGCGTGTTGCGTTCATGTTCTTAACAATCGCTCCAGCGGCCTCGCTCAGCTCCACAGCACTCGGCCCTGCTCTGCTTCACACTACAGTAACGTTAATAATCGCATCCATGAACATGATTTCTACCCCGATTCTTTCCCACCGGCTGTGAGGTGAAGACCACATGTCCCAAGATTCTACAAACTACGCCTTTGTTTTGAATAGGTGACCTCTAGCGGACGGAAAAGTTACATAGTGCACCTTTAAGGTACTTCGTTACGTGCTTCAGATCTTTACGTGCTTCTTGCTTGAACAATTCACAGGGAGAAAAAATGGGTGACGGTTGGAGACACTTCACTGCGGATCTTCAAATGGGTTCCAGTGACTGAACCGAAGTCAGACGATGTAAGTGTGCGACTACTGTGTGTCGTTTCCTTTTATGAAGTTGCAATTCGTCGATATTCTGTCTGGCCTCTTTTCTGCTCTACAGAAGAACAAAAAGAAGAAGGGCAGAGAGGAGAAATATGGATCAGAGTTGACGACTCCAGAGAACAGTTCCTCTCCGGGAATGATGGACATGCACGGTCAGTCAGAGCAAGAGTCTCTTAACCATTAAGGATGTGCATAATTTGACAGTATTGACCCTTAAATGTCAAGCTGTGGTTTCCCTTATAGATGAGAACAGTAATCAGAGCTCAATAGCCGACTCCTCTCCGGTGAAGATGGAGAACAGCTGTAGCACGAGCCCGACACCAGAGGCCACTGCTGCTGCTCACGCTGATGGAAACAAGTGCAAGGCAGAACATACGCCATCCCCTGACAAAGGTGAGCAAAACCACTGTGATCACACAAATAAATCTCATGCTTACACAAATGGCTTTTGAAGATGTTCTCTAAGGCTGTTCTCGCGCAGTATTAAAGGAGCTTTATTCGTATAGATCAGGGGTTCTCAACTTTGGCCCTCGAGGTCCACCTTCCTGCGGAGTTTACTCTAACTAGGCTTGCTGCGATAGTCAGTGTTACATGGTGTTCAGCCGCATACCGATTACATCACCCGCCACCCCCCCATCATTTAGATTTTTTTATAGTAATAAAAATAATTTAGTTCAATTGGAGAACAGACACTACAATTAAAAAACAAGAGTCGCAGCACAGATCAGCAGCAGGAGTCTGACTAACAAGACGATGGCAGAAGATTTGGTTTTAAAGCAAAACTAATTTGGCAATATTTTGGATTTAAACCCAATGCTAATAGGAAAATTAATAAGCTGTAAACTGATGATGGTGGCAGCATCCAGAGAACACTTCTAATTTACACACACCTTCAAGCGCACCACAAGAATGAGGCTGGATGTTGCTTTTTTTTGTAAATAAAAGTTCTATGTTTAAAATAAGCCAATTTGTCATTGTACTGTTTTGTTGTTATGTTTTTTTAATAAGAATAATAATGAACCCACCATTCAAGCAATTGCTGCCCCTGAATTGCGCACGGGCATTCATAAGTGATTTAAAAGTGAGGTGGAAAATAGGGAAAAACTCCAACGTCCCCAAGGTGATTCCGGTATTACTGGTCCATTAACCAGTACATTTCCTCACCATCACATCCCTAGCTTCAACCCTAACAACGCTCCTAACAACACTAACCATGCTTCAATCAAACGCAGCTGAACAAGCTAACCAAGGGTTGTGTCCGATATCGACCCCTACACCCTTAAATGGTACAGTGTGTAGTATTTAGGATCTATTGACAGAAATGCAATATAATATACATAACTATGTTTTCAGAAGTGTATAAAGACCTTACATAATGAACTGTTATGTTTTTATTACCTTAGAATGAGCCATTTCTATCTACACACACTGCGGGTCCCCTTAAGCCAAAAGTATACTTCGGCCATCCACAGTGTCCGCGTGACGTAATTTTCGTCATTAGGAGGGTTTGCAGGTGTCCGCACACACCGTCCGCGCGCAGCCCAGACCGCACGGACTGTCCGCGTACAACAGCCCATGTGCAAGAAAGGCTGCGCATGTGTCAAACTCGGCCATCCGCGTTCATCCGCGGTTGAGTATACTTTGAAAGCTGTGTGGACACGACTGTGTGCAAGACACGTCTGGATGCGAAAATTGAAGTATACTCGGGACTTTACATACAAGTCACCATTTTGCCCTGGTGCACCATTTCACCATTTGAGTTCTAGCTGGGCCCTGTTCCAGATTGCACACTTCATATGCACTTTCGGTCTTGTGGGCTTACAATGGCTGCCGTATGTGCGTATCCATTAAGTCCATGAGACCGTAGGGTGTCCCATTTGTCATTTTAGGATTCAGAAGGGTGCTCGCAAGCGCCCCCTTGTGGTCGATATGTGGCGTTACGTCACAAAAGTGCAGACCCGTTGGAAGACAGCGAGTGTTTAGGGTGCCATTTGGGACAGGCCCTCTGCTGTCGCAGACAATGGAGCGGTGGGTGGTTGCAATTTGCAACCTCACTGCTAGATGCCGCTAAAATTTACACAGTGCACCTTTAAATAGGGCACTATTTGAGAGGACGGCCATTTGTAGTGGTGTCCGAAACCTTAGTGGACATTATTGAGTGCACTCGTAATGGTGCACACCATTATGCACCACAATAACGAGTGTACAACGAATGTACACTCAGCAATTAGAGAATACCCACTGTGAGCGGCGTGCCAAATTAATTCCTGCAACTCGCCAGAAGATGGCGCCCGCAGATGAATCATCTATCCATCCATTTTCCAAACCGCTGGTCCAATGTGGGTACAACGTAATATCATACAGGTATAAATTCCTTTTTCAAATTATTAATTTGTTTAATTAAGGTTTAAACAGCAAGCACAAACTGCATAAAGCGGCAGCCTTTTCAGTGTCCGAATTCACTCACTCGTTTTCATTCACTCCTTCAATATTAGTGGAGTAATGAGGGTATAGGGGGCAATATCGGACACAGCTAAGGTCTTCGGGGTTGCTAGAAAGTTGCAGGTAGGTGAGTTTAATTAAAGTTGGAGGTAAATTCTGCAGGAAAGTGGATTTTAAGGGCCAGAGTTGAGACTCCCTGGTATAGATGGTATTCAGAACAGCTGAAATGAATGTAATGAATCACATTTGTGTTTTATTTTTATATGGAATTGTAACTCCACCCCTTCAGAGACCTCAACAAGCAAAAAAGATACTCCGTTATTAGGGGAGAAGGAGTCCCCATCAGACACCTCAACAAACACTCAGGTGACAGCACCTTCAAAACAGAAGAAAATAATCGACTACTTGATGGTGAGACAATTACAAAATGTTCTGTCTGTTTTTTAGGAAAGTGAAGATGGTTCTCCACCCACAAAGAAAAGCAAAGTAGAATCATCTTCTCAGGACTTGGATGACTAGTTTGCTCCCACATATTTTAAACGCGTCACAAACCAGTGAGGAAAAGCGTCCCACTCAACACACCATTCCTGAGTAGAGCTTCACCCTGTTCTTCATCTTCTCACCTGGAGTGGACGTTTGCAGACGTCACTGTGCTGGTGAACTGAGGCCGAAAGCCTGACCTGATCCTGTGAGACACCTGCAGCCTCGCCCCATCAAACTCATGCACGACATACAGCGTTAGTTTAACAGTAACAGAGTGAATGCACTGCATAGATTTGTCAAGATGAAAGATGGATTTGCTGCTGTGATCATCTTCGTTTTAAGCCTTTTATTATTTTGAGTCTACTAGTTGTTTTTCTAACTACTTTGGAAAGGTTGTTGTATGGTTATAGTGCAGGTGCTTGGTTTGTTCATATATTCTCTACTGGTTTCTGTGCCTTCTGGCTCCATGATGTCTGCTTTTTTCATTTGTGGCTGATTTTGTTTTTAAAGCTTTTGAAAAGCATCACTGCTTCTTACCATCGGGGGAGGAAGAATATTTTGTAACATGTCAAAATGACTCAATATATACCTCATTTCCAAACCAGCTGAGCTGGAACTTAATTCTTGATCAATGGATGATGAATCCACTTTACTGAACACAATCTGGCAGTTTTTAAATGGTAATTTTCAACAATGAATCCACTCTGACTTCAGACTGATGTAACGTACAAGGAACTCATGATGATGTAAAACTAGATACATGGGGACCATGTTTTCTTGAAATGATTTCGTCTTGTACAGCTGATTAATTTTGCTTTTATTTATTCCATCATTAGTGCTTGTTTTTAGCGTATTAAATTTGTTTTAATAAAAAATGTTAACACATCGATGGCTATTTTATTTTCTGCAGTTTAGCGGGGGTTTTGCTTGTTTGTTTGTTTTTTGTTGTTGGTAAAAAATATATATTTTAACCCTTTCATGCATGAATTATGGAACATATCTAGATTTTTTTAAAGATTGTTTTTATTATTTTAATATGATGCTAAAATTTAAATCAATTTTAATTTTTTACAAAATTCAGTTTTATTTTAAAATTATTTAACCATCCATGTATGTGGACACCAGGCGTAAAATGGGACAAAAAGCCACAGATGACAATGTGGTAAATTGTTTTTATTATGTCATGTTATGCTATGTATATCAGCTCAGTTATTAAAAACATTAATATTACAATGATATATTATAGGAACTATAACGGTATTTCCATATATGCGGAAACCTAGTAGCAATATGGGCTGGGCTTTGCTGGCACATACTCCTCATCACTGCTGTCACTTCCACTGTCCTCTGGGATATTCCCTATTATTCTGTTCTGAGTGCTTGACTGTCCCTGTTTGGGAGGCAAAATGCTAATTTGTCTCGGTATGTATGTGTAAAGTTGCCATTTAATGCCTTAATGTAATTTTGAATGGTTATGTCGATATATTTGTTCAATGTCTGTTTTATTACTATATAAGACAATTCAAAACATAAACGAGCAGGTTACAGAAATCAGACTTTATGCAATCTGACTCCACTGTTGCATGACGTCCACATAAATGGACTGCATTTATATAGTGCTTTCAACAGACACATGGCCACCAAAGCGCTTTACATACTGCCTCACATTCACCCATTCATTCACTCATTCATACACCGACGGCGGTGTCAGCCATGCAAGGCGCCATCCAGCTCGTCGGTGGAGACACTGCAGTTAGGTGTCTTGCTCATGGACACCTCGACACTTAGTCAGGTGGAACCGGGGATGGAACCACCAACCTTCCGGTTTGTAGCCAACCTACATGAACCACTGAGCCACTGCCGCCCCATACTGTCCACATATGTGGACAGTTAGTTTTTGGTGTATAAAAACTACACTTTACTCAACATTTTAGTTTTTAAAATACTAACATTATATATATATTATATAAAAACTTTTATACAAGGAGGTCGATTGAGCTAATATATATATATATTATATATATATATATATATATAGTATAGATAGTATATATATATATATATATATATATATATATATATATATATATATATATATATATATATATATATATATATATATATATATATATATATATATATATATATATATATATATATATATATATATATATATATTAGCTCAATCGACCTCCTTGTATAAAAGTTTTTCACAGATATGCCTGGGGCATTTGGCACATGGCTATCGCTGTCAGCCATCTTGGATTAATGACGTCATCAAGCAATGAATAGACAGTAGCCACTGTCACAATATTGCTGTCAGTCTACTGGCACTGCCCTCAAATGGTTAAATTACCAAGATAAATTACCCTAAATGGAGTTAAATTAACTGTCCCCAATGTGGACACCATCCATGAAAGGGTTTAAGATCGAAAAGGCGTTTTATTTAATACGAGACGTATTTGATGTTGCTCGGCATTTAACCGCATTACCACGTGCACTCTTGTACACTAGTCGCCGAAATGTTTTTGATGCGAACATAATTTAAAGCATTTGCCGTATTAGAAAAAGAGGTAGAACAAATATAAGACTTGTTTCACCATAACTAACTCGTACTTAATTAAAATTACGCCTGTTCAGTCAAACCGTTGCGCAATCTGCTAGTTTGGGGAAAATTTCGTCCTCTGGATTCCGCCCATGGAAATTCGCCAAACACTCATAAATGTTATAACATTACTGTGTTTCCATAACTTTAAAAAGCTATTGATGTAATTCGTCGTTTAGTGTCTTACCTTAGATCTGGCGTCCTGTGCGCGCTCTTCTCCAGCCACTTCAGCGTCAACGGTTTTGGATTGTTTGTTTTTTCCTTTGGTCTCGTGAGCTCGTACAAGTTTCTGCCTTTTACAAAACAGAAATAATTATAATTATAATTTATTTGATTAAACTTTTGGCTGTCATGGAAAATGGCCTGATGCTGATACTGAATTATATCAAAATACTGATACTGATTTTTTATTTTTATGGCGAAGTTATGGCATACTAAATCACAACTATGATACACCGATCAGGCATAACATTATGACCTAATATTGCGTTGGTCCCCCTTTTGTTGCCAAAACTGCCCTGACCTGTCAAGGCATGGACTCCATTTGACCCCTGAAGGTGTGCTGTGGTATCTGGCACCAAGATGTTAGCAGCAGATCCTTTAAGTCCTGTAAGTTGTGAGGTGGGGCCTCCATGGATCAGACTTGTTTGTTCAGCACATCCCACAGATGCTCGATTGGATTGAGATCTGGGGAATTTGGAGGCCAAGTCAACACCTCAAACTTGTTGTGCTCCTCAAACCATTCCTGAACCATTTTTGCTTTGTGGCAGGAGCATTATCCTGCTGGAAGAGCCACAGCCACCAGGGAATACTGTTTCCATGAAAGGGTGTACATGGTCTGCAACAATGCTTAGGTAGGTGGTACGTGTCAAAGTAACATCCACATGGATGGCAGGACCCAAGGTTTCCCAGCAGAACATTGCCTAAAGCATCACACTGCCTCCGCCGGCTTGCCTTCTTCCCATAGTGCATCCTGGTGCCATGTGTTCCCCAGGTAAGCAACGCACACGCACTCGGCCATCCACGTGATGTAAAAGAAAATGATTATTCATTTATATTTACATTTACATTTACATTTAATCATTTAGCAGACGCTTTTATCCAAAGTGACTTACAAATGAGAGTAATAGAAGCAACTAAAAACAGTCAAGGGCAACAATATACAAGTGCTGTAACAAGTCTCAGTTAATCTAGCACAGAACACATAGGACAGAATTTTTTTTATTGTTTTTTGTTTTTTAAATAGACAAACAGAAAACAAATAGAGTGATAAGTGCTATTCTTTATTGGTCAGGTGCTGCTGGAAAAGATGCGTTTTAAGAGATTTTCTGAAAATGGCTACCTACTCGGCTGCTCGAATTGAGACAGGCAGGTCATTCCACCAGGTGGGAACGGACCAGGAAAAGGTCCTTGTGAGGGATTTCATGCCTCTTTGTGATGGCGCCACAAGGCGCCATTCACTTGCAGAACGCAAGCTTCTGGAGGGTGTGTAAGTCTGAACAAGCGAGTTTTAGGTATGTTGGTGCAGAGCCAGGGGTTGCCTTGTAGGCGAGCACCAGTGCCTTGAATTTGATTCGAGCGGCTATTGGCAGCCAGTGCAGACTGATGAAGAGAGGCATGACGTGCGCTCTCTTCGGCTCATTAAAGACCACTCTCGCCGCTGCATTCTGGATCAGTTGCAAGGGTTTGATAGTGCTTGCTGGAAGGCCCGCTAGAAGAGCATTACAGTAGTCCAGTCTGGAGAGAACAAGAGCTTGTACCAGGAGTTGTGTGGCCTGCTCTGATAGGAAGGGTCTAATCTTCCTAATGTTGTATAAGGCAAATCAGCAGGACCAGGTTGTTGCAGTGATGTGGTCAGATCAATTTTAGCTGATCATCAATCACAACTCCAAGGTTCCTGGCTGTCCCGGACAGAGTTAAGGATGATGAACCGAGCTGAATGGAGAGAGTATGGTGAAGTGCTGGGTTGGCTGAGACCACAAGGAGTTCTGTCTTTGCCAGATTGAGTTGAAGGTGTTGTTCCTTCACCCAGGCAGAAATATCTGTCAGGCAGGCAGCGATATAAGCACCAACTGTGGGATCATCTGGTTGAAATAAGAAGTAGAGTTGAGTGTCATCAGCATAGCAGTGATAGGAAAAGCCATGTTTCTGGATGACAGATCCCAGTGGTGACATGTAGATGGAGAAGAGAAGTGATCCAAGCACTGAGCCCTGGGGAACTCCAGTAGCTAGATGATGTGACTTAGACACTTCACCTCTCCATGACACCCTGAAGGACCTACCTGAGAGATAAGACTCGATCCACTGGAGAGCAGTTCCTGAGATGCCCATCTTCATGAGAGTTGACAGGAGGATCTGGTGGTTAACTGTGTCATAGACAAATCCAGTAGGATGAGTACTGTGGATTTGGAAGCTGCCCTTGCCTTTCTCAGTGCTTCAGTAACCGAGAGCAGGGCAGTCTCTGTCGATTGGCCACTGTTGAAGCCGGATTGGTTGTTGTCCAGGAGGTTGTTCTGTTCAAGAAACATAGAGAGTTGGTTGAACACAACTCGCTCAAGTGTTTTTGCAATAAAAGCAGATACCGGTCTGTAGTTTTCTATAAGTGCTCGATTCAGAGAGGGTTTCTTAAGCAGTGAGGTTACCCGAGCCTGCTTAAATGCTGTGGGAAAGGTCCCGGTGTGAAGAGAGGTGTTGACAATGTGAGTGAGTGCAGGAGTAATTGAAGAAGAAATGGCCTGAAACAGGTGAGTGGGGATAGGATCAAGCGGACAGGTAGTGGGATGGTTGGAAAGGATGAGTTGGAAGACTTCTGCTTCAGAGAGCATAGAGAAGGAGGGGAGCATGTGTGTGTTGGTTTCAGTGTTTCAGTTTGTGGTGTGGAGAATTGGCTGCTGATGGATGAGGTTTTGTTTGTGAAGAATGATGCAAAGTCATCAGCTGTAAAAGTTGATGACGGAGTGGGGGGAGGAGGACAAAGAAGAGAGGAGAATGTTTTGAGAAGTGTGCGAGAGTCAGAGCAGTTGTTGATTTTGTTGGGATAGTATGTAGTTTTGGCAGTGGAGACATTTGCAGAGAAAGAAGCGAGGGGAGACTGATATAAGATAAGGTCAGTAGAGTTCTTCGATTTGCGCCACTTCCTCTCTGCCGCCCTGAGTCCAGAGCGATGTTCACGGAGAACATCAGACAGCCAGGGGGCAGAGGGGGAGGTGCGGGCTGGTCTGGATGAAAGGGGGCAAAAGCTGTCTAAGCAAGATGTTAGAGTGGAGCAAATGTCAGTAGCACTGTTAGTGTCCAGTGCTGAGAGCTGAGACAGTGGAGGAAGTGAGGATGAAACCATAGTGGATAGACGAGAGGGGGATAGTGAACGTAGATTACGCCGAAAGGTGATCTGTGGATTAGTGTGTGTTGTGTCAGGAGTCAGTATGAGGTTAAGAGTGATGAGGAAGTGGTCGGAGGTGTGCAATGGAGTAACTAAAGTATTGTCTGTGGAGCAGTAGCGTGTCTAGATAAGGTCCAAATGGTTACTAATGGTTTGTGAGTAGCCGTAGTAGACACTCGCTTAAGGTCAAATGAGGTGAGTAGAGAGGTGAAATCTGCAGCCTGGTGTTTCTCAAGGTGGATGTTGAAGTCACCAAGTAGTACCAGGGAAGTACCATCTTCAGGAAAGTTGGAGAGTAACATATCCAACTCCTCCAGGAAGTTACCCAGTTTACCTGGTGGGCGATAAACAACTACAACATGGATTTTAGCAGGGTGAGTGATAGTGATTGAGTGTGATTCAAATTAACTGTTGCCAGATAGAGATGTTATGGACTCAAATTTCCAATCATTTGAGATGAGCAAACCAGTACCTCCACCCCTCCCAATCGGGCGAGGGGTGTGAGAAAAAGTGAAATTATTTGAGAGGGCCGCAGGAGTGGCCGTGTCCTCTGGTTTGATCCAGGTCTCAGTTAGGGCCACGAGACTGAGATTTGAATGAGCGGAGATAGATGAAATAAAGTCTGCTTTGTTTACAGCAGACTGGCAATTCATCAGACCAGGCCACCTTCTTCCATTGCTCCGTGGTCCAGTTCTGATGCTCACGTGCCCACTGTTGGTGCTTTCGGCGGTGGTCAGGGGTCAGCATGGGCACCCTGACTGGTCTGCGGCTATGCCGCCCCATACGCAACAAACTGAGATGCACTGTGTATTCTGACACCTTTCTATCAGAACCAGCATTAACTTCTTGAGCAATCTGAGCTCCAGTAGCTCGTCTGTTTGATCGCACCACATGGGCTAGCCTTCGTTCCCCACGTGCATCAATGAGCATTGGCCGCCCATGACCCTGTGGCCGGTTCACCACTGTTCCTTCCTTGGAGCACTTCTGATAGATCCTGACCACTGCAGACCGGGAACACCCCACAAGAGCTGCAGTTTTGCATTTTAAAGAGACATGAATTATTGACCAGGCTGTTCTATTTGGGAGTTGTAATGGGAATTTAGTGATCACCCTTGCGTGAAATTGAGACACTTGAGGGTAGGTACTCCAAACACCCTAGCAACATAGCGAACACCTTAGCAACTACACAGAAATACCCTAGAATTATGGATAAAATTGTTATACGATGTTAATGACATTTTTGTGAAATGATTTTTGTGAAATCACAGATGAAGTGCAGTCAGAATACACAATGACAAGGAAAATTTGCTCAATGTTTGTATTGAGTTCAGGTGAATATACAGTACATGAAACAGTACAATAGTTAAAGACTGTCACAATATTTCAGTAAAACAGACCATATATTTGCACTTTATGCAAAATTTTCAAATTAAATTAAACAAAACGGGAATAATCATGAATGTTATACATATTTAATATAATCTTGTGCACCAGTTCATTGCATGTTACCAATTCTAACACTTGCAGTTTATTAGGTTGCTAAATAAACTTTGTTGTTAATATTACATCAATAATAAGAGATACAATATGATTTTGTGCTTAAAAGTTGTGCTTTAGCAAAGGGTCTGTTCACACCAAGTTTGAGGTGACTAAAATACACCAACATATAAAATATTTGCAAACCGTTTTTTTTTTTTTTGCACCAAAATTATTTTACACTGAGTTTGTCTGAAAAGTTTGGATACCTGAAGAAACGGCATTTGATCAATTTAAATAAATCAATCTTGTGTCCGTATACAAAAAAAGGTTAATCTTTTTTTGTTTGTGCCAAAAATTCGGACTTGGTGTGAATAGGCCTGAAATCTACAGGACACAACATCAAAAATACACATAAAAAGCCATTCATATGACAATATCATGACTGACATTTAACAGTAAAAAGAATAACTTAGTTTCAAAGAATGGCAGTTAAACTCGTGTGCTGTATACATTTAAAGTGAGAAGTGCAATAAGTTAATAGTGGTTAGCTTCAGCTTAGTTTGGTGCACTGGTCATACGGTTTCATGTCTGTGATAACAGTCCGTTAGGAGTTCTTTACGCTGAAGTGTGTATTTTGAATTAATTAAAATCTTCTATCCTGGTTTAATGTGCAGATACAACTGTAAGGCCATGTGTCCACCAAAGCGTTTTTTCCTGAGGCTAGCGTATTTTTCCTATTTTTTTTTTTACTGGTCGCCAAGAGTTGAAGAATGTTCAACGCTGCGCTCATCACTGTCACTTTTACCCAGCCGTCCAATCACAGTGGAAGAGGGGCGGGACAAAAACAACACCGACCAACCACCACATCCTGCTTGGACAACAGCAACAGACGACGACACCACGCATAGTAACGGAACAAATTAATTTAAAACAACAGCCAGAGCCAATACTTTACATTGTATTGACATTTCTATATAGAAACAATACAGAAACAAACTATCTCTGAAATGAGATACTAGTAACACTTCCGCAAATATTCTGTATCATAGCAAGCAAAGCGCCTCAACTGAAAAAAAGCTCTGCCGAAGCGCACTCAAGCGCCCACAGCTGGCTAAAAACTCTTTGGTGGACACACAGCCTAAGTAAACCATTCGTAGGGTGAATTACCAAAAAAGTGCAACAACGTTGGCTATGTTCGCAATAGCATACTACCATACTACTTCTGCAGTATATAGTATTTATACTGTGCATAGTATATATTAATTTCGGTATGCTTAGAATGCCCAGATGAAAATGTGCAGTATACAATCAGATCCCATAATGCAGTGTGCTCGGCTTGAGTCGATTTTATGTTACAGAAAAACTGGAAGATTTCTTGGTTTATTATTTATTGTTGCATAATGTGTACCGTTTCACATACTATTTAAAAAAAATAGTGGGCAGTATTCAGAGTAAACTGAAGTTTGCAGTGTGCTAGTATACCATTCTGAACACAGGCTGCGGTGCGGCTCTGTGGCGCTTTTCAAAACATCGCTGTTTGTTTGAGCGCGAAATGTCAACTTCTGACTCAACCAATGGCGTGAGTTCGGGGCGGAGCTAGAATGGAAAAAAAGGAGTGTTTGAGAAACCTGTTTGCAAAGTCATTATTTTTGCAATTCCATTTTGTGCCTCTGGGGGAGTAGAAATGACACACAGCAGCTTTAAATACACAGCAAAGTATCGCTAAACCGTTCCCAATTTTCTTGCTGGTAATTCATCAATGGATCAAAAACATATGAAACACACAAAACTGTATTAATAACACATAGAAATCTCATCTTCATAATTCAAATTCCATCAATGCAGCATACCTTAGCCTTCATACGGGCGGATACGTTTCAAGGAATGTACAAGAGGTTCGAATGTATATACGCTGTGTAGAAAAATAGCGAATAATCTGGTTGAAAGCGATCTGTGCATAGCCTGCTCACAGGCGGAGGGGTTGAAGGGAAGTTCAGAAGGTTTGGTCATCGTTGCAAGAATCTGTCCAGTGACCGAACGCCTCGCAGATGTCGCAGTATGGCCGTTCGCCGCTGCGGGCGCCGTGGTAGGTGGTGTGCGGAGGCGAGTCTGGAGATTGCGTTTGCGTGGGACAGTCCTCCGTGTCGTGCAGGTCGAAGCAGTCGCAGATGTCGCAGAAAACGCGTGGTGGGGCTTTCTTTTTCTTTTTGACTTCAAGACTTGAGAGAAAGAGGATAAAAATTTTTTTTATTATGACAAACCCTTTTCAAATTATTGCACATAGAAATCTTTTCTAACAATATACATTTTTACTAAAATACAAAAATATAAAAAATAGTAATGATTCCAAACTTTTGACTGGTATGTATTTGTATGCATTTTAATATCATATTTTATTTCAGTTAATGTTTAACTTATTTTAGTTTGTTGCCTAAGCATCATTTCTCACTTTTATACATATTGATGTAATAAATATAAAATACAATTTAAAATATTAATAATAAATAATTGCATCTCAATGATACTAAAATAACGTGCAATATGTTGGCAAAGCATTTGTGTCTCCAGTTTCTGGCTGCTATCTGAAGATTTTGAAATCATATTGGACTCACCCATCATTTTCATCATTTCCGTTGAACTCTGTCAACGCCATTTTCTTCAGCTTCACCTTTAGTTCTTCATTCTTCCTCTGGAGGTCCACAATCACAGAGTTCAGGAAGTTGATCTGATCCATGCAGAAAAACATGGCAGATTTTAGACATTTACACGTGACATCCTAAAACCATTAACAAATACAGAGGAGTTTTACCTGTCCCTCAGCAAACTCTTTCTCTTCTCTCAGTTGGTCCAAAGCAGCATCGCCCACTGTACAGGAGACACAAACAAAGAACAGTGCTGAGAGTTAGTGAATGTCAGAATTGCATAAAAGTAGTCAGGAAGGATTTGTTCATTTAAGTTGACTTGGTGTGTCATAATTTGTACTTGTGGTGGAAATCTTGTTTTCCATTTAAAAGACATTCCTCAAACATTGAGTCAATGTGACTTTATAAACATTAGATTTGGGTTTATTTTTCATACTGTAAACAGAAATTAAAATAGTATAGTATGAGTAATATGTATTATTATTTCTTAACTCGTTATTTGATCATACTACCATAATTTAAGATATATTTACACATAACTGGAATACAAATAACTGGATAGCATTTCCAGAATTAAACATGCAACATGATGAGGTCATGTGACAACAATTTAGCATTCTGCATCATTTTGCGTAGTACTTTTAAATAATAAATACAGTGCTGGTCAAAAGTTTGGGGTCAGTATGTTGTTGTTTTTACAGAAATTAATACTTTTATGCAGCAAGAATGTATTACATTTCCAAAAGAAAGAATCCTGATTAAATATTAAGCAGCACAACTGATTTCAACATTGATCTGAATCAGAAATGTTTCTTGAGCAGCAAATCATCATATGAGAATGATTTCTGGTGGATCATGTGACACTGAAGACTGGAGTAATAATGCGGAAAATTCCTTTTGTAATATAATAACTGAAAACAGTTCTTTTAAATATATAATATATATTATCATGGTTTTCATTGTATTTTTAAATAAATAAATGCATCTTTGGTTAAGATATGAGACTTCTTTAAAAAAAACATTTAGAAAAACCTCACAATTTACTCTTTTGACTGTAGTTGCAACGGTTTTATCACGGTTCGGTTTTTATCACGGTTTCGGTACGGTTCGGTATGTGCTTTGTTCAGGGGAAATAAAGAAAATAATAACACATAATCTAACTACAAGCAACAGCAATAAATAAATACAATAAAGCAAAGATATACGATAAAATAAACAGTGCTTTTCAGGTACAGAAATTGAGTAAAATATAAAACAACTTTGCATATGATAATAAGTTACAAAAGCTCTTCAAATCAAGAGCAGTGAGTGACTTCCTTGTCTTTTGTTGTTTGATTTACATTAAAAACACAGACAGCAGGACTATTAGGCTGATGTCACTTTAAGACGTAATGCACGGATCCAATACACTGATACTGTAAACATGTTGTCCTTCTCGACTGTTTACGTTCACTTAAAGGATTAGCTCACTTCAGAATGAACATTTCCTGATGATTTACTCACCCCCATGCCATCCAGATGTTCACTTCAACAGCAACCAATGGGTTAAAGGTCCAAATTGCCAATGCAGCTTCAAATAGCTCCACACGATCCCAGCCGAATAAGGGTCTTATCTAGCAAAACATTGAAACTGAAATTTGGACCTTCAACCCGTTGGTTGCCGCTGAAATCCACTATATGGAGAAAAATCCTGAAATGCTTTCCTCAAAAAATGTCTTTTCTTTTTTCGACCGAAGAAAGAAAAATGTTTTCCATTGCGAAAGCCAAACTACTTAGTTTGGCCTTCCAAAAGAGAACACAATTAGAAAACAGTGGTTAAGCTTTATTTACAACACTGTTCCAGAAACAGTACAACCCAATTACTCGTTTCCAATAACGGTTTCCAGAACCTGGGAGAGTACAAGGCCAGCTGTGCACAAAAGCTGATTCTAAAAAGTGGGGCAATTCCATCTTTGCAAGTTCAGTCTGGCACTTCTGACTCACTGGCTAAATATGTTTTCATTTTTTAAGAATGTGCTACTGACTATTCAAATGCGAGTTTTGGGTAGTATAGAGTAGCGTTTGTTTGTCGTTTCTGCGATCACAAATGCAGACATGGTTTTATGTTCACATAGTGTTCCTCCACCGTAGTGCGCTGCATAAAAAGACAGTATAAGTCATTATAATCAGTAATTATGTCCCCAATAGATGCAACAAATGCTTTGTTTATAATGGATTATATTGTCTTGTCTCTCTGGGCCACAGCGTCACACTGTCAGTATTAGTGGTTGACCGATATATTGCTAAGGCTGATATTTGGCATTTTTAAAATATTGGCGTCACCGATAAGTTTTTCTGATTGGCCGGTGTGTTAGAAGCGGGACTTTTATTTTGACGGGTGGCGCTGAAAACAGCAATGCCTGAGAACAGCAGCGCCAGATCACACAGCGCTCACAATCTTCTCTGTCTTCATTACTTTACGGCAAGCCTGCAGCACTCGTGTCAGAAACCGAAGCCTCTGTGCCTCGATCGCCCACAGGCGGTTGGTCCCAGTATAGCTCATAACCCCGGCCCCTCTGTGTATTCTAATGGACGCGGGACAAACTAAATCAAATTGCACTTCAAACAGTTTTAGGTAATTTTAGGCCGTTTTTAATCACGCTGATTTCATTTCAAGTGTTTGTTTTTTAAATAAGTTTAGTTTTAGTTAGTTATTTGATGCTATAAAAACGGGGGGTGTGATGTCATGATTGACAGCTGAGATTGACATCTTCTCTGAGTGAAGTTGTCACTGAGGCACCAACAGACTTTTTTCGGGAGCTTTGATGTCATATTCGGACCTCCGGAGGCTTCACTTTTCCTCAGCGGAAGAGAATGGAAAAATATTTTTTTACGGTCTATGGTATACGGCCTCTGTTAAACAGTCAAATCTAATATGTTATTATATAGACCTGTTAAACAAAAAAAGTAAACGGTTTGTGAAAAAGTATAGCATCTGCTTTTATATTATTAGCAACGGAAACTCAAACAATAGGCTATAATACTTTCTCATTTACCGTCAACATTCAGCTAATACGCATCTATATCTTTAAAACAAATCTCTGAATATCCAATAAACATTTAATTTCACAATGCTTTCAGATTAAATCGAATCCAGCCGTGAGATCTTCTGAAGTGTGCATTTGTAGCCTGCACGAATGTTTTTCAGTGCGTGACGGCCGCTCTGTGAGAAGTGAATGCGGACAGGAGAGTTCAGCTTCACTGGAGACGCGACAAACATTAAATCCTTGATTTTTAAATATGCTGCCCTATATGAAGTTGACCACTATGTCATATTAATGTCATTTACACAGTGCTGTATGTAAAATTAGTGCTACCTTGTCTGTATTTGAAACAAATATTATTACTAGTGTGCACAAACTTACCAGATTACGGAGTACCCTGTTAGCCTACAGTGTTTATTTCCTTTTTATTCATATATTTTTAAACAATTACTTTATTTGTGAAAAATACTGTAATATGATTGCAGAATCAAGAAGTTGCTATCTAAAGTATAGGTATGTTTATTTTAAAGATTTTTTTATTATTTATTTTCATATTTCTAATGTATTAAATATTAATTCAAATAAATATAAATGATGTATATTATATATCGGCCATCGGTCACCCTGCTATCAGCAGATATCGGCATCGGCCATCAAAAAACCAATATCGGTCGACCACCACCAGTCAATATTGCTTTGGGAACTGATGTTCCAAATATGGTAAGGGGCGTGGCATTACCATCACACGTTTAAGGTATTCGGGCCAATCACAATGCACTGGATCACTGGCCAATCAGAGCACACAGTGCTTCTCAGAACGATGAGCTTGGTAAAAATCGACACGTTTCAGAAAGGAGGGGCATAGAGGAGCAACAATAATGTACGGGGTAAAATAATTGCATTAAACCAAGTTTTTTTTTTTTTTTTTTTACAGAGAACCGTTACACCCCAATTGAACAGTAGCGTAAATGAATAGTATATTACACCGTATACAGTAAGCAGTGCATTGTCATTCCAAAAATAAATTAGCTGACGGACCTGAGGTGACTTCCTCTCCGTTCCCCGTCTGCCGGCCCTCCAGCTTTTGCTCCAAGCTGTTCACTCGGCTCTGCAGCTGGGCTTTGTCCCTCTCTAGAGACATCACAGCCGACTGGAGCGTCTTGGCCATGGCATTTTCCCCACGCAGCACTGCAATCTGGGATAACAAAAACCATCTCTAGATCACAAATTATTTTTCCCATTATCTGACAATATTAAATGCCAACAATACAGAGTACAAAGTTTTATATAAAAGAAAAAAAATGGGAAGAATTTCTTTAATATGAAATGAATCTTCTAAAAGCATTCTTTGTACATACAGTAAGTAAGTTCAGCTCAGTCATAGTTCACAGTGGATAAAACATACTCGATCCAGAGGTTTAGTTAGACTTATTATACCCAAGAATCAAAGCTCTTACCTCATTTCGTAGTGTCTCAAGCTCTTTGTCTTTATCGGACATCAATGCATTGGAATTCTCCCTGTGAGAACAGACAAGAGCTCACTATAACTGGAGCCCATTGTTGGATTTACAGTCATGTTACAAAAGCCATATGCACTCTGAGAACATCTCCCAATGGAGCCCTGAAGATTAAAAGCTTACAGAAAAACATGCAAAAAATGGACAGACATCCAGTGGGACAGTGCAGTATTTTTAGGGCGGAGGAAAACAATAGATCTGAAGCCAAAAGCTTGTACTAAGTACCATTATTTGAGCTGTTCAATCATGGAATCAGATCATCTCTATAGACGTGGTGATCTTGGTATATCATAAAACATTGATCTCTAAAGAACATGCACTGACAAGCTTTTTTTGCAAGCCTTCATTTCCCGGGAGATGAAATGACATTTATAGCCTCCAGAGTGCATGTGATCTCAAATCTAGCTCTCATTTGAACAATTACTGAGACAGAGCTCCATTAAGCACCATCAAAAGCATTCGTGACATGCTGTTTATAACCACAGATAATTCGGTTTTTGAATGCTTATGAAGAACACAAATGGGAAAAATACTTGCGTCACTACTGTCACGCATACAAGCATAACATTTCCAAATTGTTTTTCCCCATAGACTTCCAGTGTAAGTGCACTGTGTTTTTGCTTGTTTTTACTAACGGAGACAAAAATATATATTATTTTCTGTGGTTATAAACAGCAGGCTTCTTTTAATGTTTTGATCTGACTGAATGAATGAACTTAATACTGAGCCAGAGACGTGCTTACCTCTCTGTAATCTCCAGCTGGCTAGTCAGAGCTTCGTCATCAAGCTGCCAAAAAAAGACATGATACATGATAACTCAATCCCTCAAACCAACTGAGAATGTCACAGAGCAAAGCATTTCAGGAAACGTCTAAGACGACGTAGACAGATAAACACCTTCTGCTGCGTGTAGACGTCCAACTCCTGAGCCAACATCTCGTCCTGGAGCGACACCTGCCTCTGAGACTTCTGATTGGCTGATAGTTTTAGCTCCTCACTACAGAGAGAGATACAAAGGAGGTAATGCTTATAATATTACCATACTAGTATTTTGCAGTATGTGAATTTTGTGTAAGCATTCAGCGCCTGGATGACCTACAATGGCGTTCAAAGGTTTGGAGTAATGATGCTAAAAAAGTGCAGCTTTGATCTCAGGAATAAATTATATTTTACAAAATATTACAACAGAAAACAATTCTTTTAAATTGTAATAATATTTAAAAAATGTTCCTGTATTTTTGATCAAATAAATGCAGCTTTGGTGAGGATAAGAGGCTTTTTAAAAAACATTATTTAATTATTTGTATTTATCATACATTGTGAATTTCATGTTCTTTCAACATTTCAAATCACCCTGATGTCAATCCTGTTATTCTTCCATTTTCCTCTCAAGTGAATGCATGCTTAATATATCATCTTTCCTTTCCATCACGACCTCTCAACTGGTTAAGACATTTGCTCCACAGTCACAACAGAGAGGTCATCCTCCTCGTGTGTAACGAATAAAATCTATTTTTACCCAGAGTGCATTATGATGCAGGAATAAATCAAATCATGCACGCTCAAAACTAAAGCGGAAAATCAAGGTGATGGTGACGACAGAATTGAATGCGGCTAAAAAATTCCCACGAATTCAAAAAGAACATGCTGCATTTAATGAAGCATAACAAAATATTTTCATAAAGAAAACAGTACTTTAAAAAAAAATTATAATATTACAGGCTTCGTCGTGATACATATTCATTCGAGTCAGAAGACCAACAGAGCGTTATGAAAGGAACTCTGTCGGATCTCACGTGGAGTCCAGAGCATTAGACAGGCGGAGAACAGCAGCTGTAGTTGGAGAGACGCGGTTACGTAAAACTCCCTGGAGGAGAGGCGCTCACTTCTGAAGCCTTGGGCTGAGAGCATCTTCAGCGCATGGGTTCAGAAGAGGCTTCACGCGGGTACCTGCTCGCATCACCGGACCCGTCACTTGCTGGACACGCCGATCAGCCGCAGCTTGAAGGAGCGTGTCGAACCAGCTTGAGTTACAAAGGCTTTGAGCTTCGGTTTGTGGCGCTTTAGTTTAAAGTCAATGTGAATTCCAAATGGACCTCATTTACACCACCATAAAAACATCCTGAGCTAAAGGTTTCTGCTTAAATGTTTAATATTGCAAACAAATTTATTGCAAACAATCTGCTAAATAATTAGCAAATTTATTACAAATAAGAAAATATATTGTTTAAATATGAAAAGTGAAATATTTTATGAAAAATGTAAATTATAAATTTTGGATTTAATTCATTTTGCATTTAATTTTGATTTGATTTAATTTTGCAAACAAATTTATTGCAAATTTATTCAAGCTAAATAATTAGCAAATTTGTTGAAAATAAGTCAATAAATTGTGCATATGAAAAGTGAAGCATTTTATGAAAAATGTAAATTATAAATTTTGGATTTAATTCATTTTGCAAACAAATTGCAAAATAATTTGCTAATTTATTACAGATAAGCAATAAAATCATGAAAAATGAAACATTTTATGAAAAAGTTAATTTTTTGGAATTAATTCCTTTTGCAAAATTTATTGCAAACAAAGTGCAAAACAATTAGCATTTTTCTTGCAAATAAGAAATAAGCTAATAGTGCCTTTGAAAAGTGAAACATTTTATGAAAAAGTTAAATTATTTTTTGGAATTCATTCATTTAGCAAACACATTTAAGAAATAAGCAAATTGTGCTTAAATATTAAAAAAAGAAGCTTTTTGGAATTAAATGATTCTTAAAGAATTTCTCTTTTCAGCGGATGTCACCAAACCCTCTTAGTTTTCAAACACTTTCATACTCTGTCAGAAAAAGAGGTACAGTGCTGTCACTGGGGCGGTACCCTAAGGTACAAAAGTGAAAAGGTGCATCTTTGTACCTTACTCACCCCTAAATGGTACATAATAGTACCTTTTCAGTTTTGTACCTTAGGGTACCGCCCCAGTGACAGCGCTGTACCTCTTTTTCTGACAGAGTATAGAGACAATTTTCACCATCCAATCAATTCCTAATGCATAAAATCAGGTTCTGCCCTACATTTTTTTTCTTATTGATTATCCTGAATGTGAATGCTGCAAGCCAGATTCAAACTCATATCGTCCACGTGAGGTCAATACGCCAGACTCACAACACGTGCCTTTTGTTATACAGAAATCACAGCTGCTGTGACTCGTGATGTCATTCTGTGACTCGCTGATCTAAATCACCATAGTATTTACCCAACTAATTCAAATCAAAAATCCTTTTTAGCTCCATACAATTAATTTAATAAGATGTGGTTAAGACGTTAAATAGTGTTTAATTGTTGCAGCTGCTGTCTAGTGGTCAGCACTACGCATGAGGCTTTATTGTGTCATTTCCTCTCCTCCCTATCATTTCTGTCCTCTCTCTTCTACCGCTACCAATGAAAGTGTGAAAAAGTCTAAGTGAATACTAACAAAACAGTCAGTGTCAGTGAAGAGAAAGAGCATGGGTGCATGTCAGCAGGACTTGAGGAGTCTCACATTTCTTTGCGGAGGCTCCCGATGTGCTGCGTTTCTGAACTCAGCTGCTCCTGATACTGAGAGTTCTGCTGCTTCAGGGCCTCAAGCTGGTGAAAGAGATAAAAGATGATTAAAACAAGCATTTATGCATTTGGACAAAACGTGTTGGAATAAAACCTTTCAAGAGCAAGTTTTCTGCATAAAGAAAAACATGCATATTTAAGGACCATCATGTCTTTTCTAGCATTCTTAAATCTTTTTGATCATAATTCAGCATATTTCACCTCAAATTCTTATTACCACAAAAATATCTAATTTTCATACTTGCAATGTTGAAAAAACCCCCCGATATTTTATAAATATTATTTACATTTACATAGTGTATTTCTACACTGGTAGTATTTATTGTACTTTATTTACTTTTTCTAAATTACAGGAAATATCCAGTCATTTTAAAGGAAAAGCAGTGCTGTTAAAGGGATAGTTCACTCAAAAATGAAAATGACTCCATGATTTACTCCCCCTCAAGCCATCCTGTGTGTATATGACTTTCTTCTTTCAGACGATTTCAATCTGTGTTATATTAAAAAACTCCTGACTCTTCCAAGCTTTATAATGGCAGCCCAAAATTTGAAGCTCAAAAAAAGTGCATCCATCCATTATAAAAGTGCTCCACACGGCTCCGGGGGGTTAATAAAGGCCTTCTGAAGCGAATAACGTGTTAAATATGGATATTTTTCTTACAAAAAAACAATCAATTCGCTTCAGAAGGCCTTATAAATGAATGGAACATGCACAAGTGAGCTTCAGAACACAGGCTACCATATTAACCCCTGAGCCATATGGAGCACTTTTTAAATGAATGGATGCACTTTTTTTGAGCTTCAAATTTTGGGCTGCCATTCACCGCCATTATAAAGCTTGGAAGAGCCAGGATATTCTTTAATAGGATGACTAGGATGACTTGAGGTGAGTAAATCATGGGGTAATTTTCACTTTTGAGTGAACTATCCCTTTAACTAAAACTATTTTAAAATGTTTTTGTTAATTGAAATAAAGCTGAAATAAAATATAAATATTAGATTTAAAAACTTAAATGAAAAAATAATTTCAGGCATTAAATGCAAAGTTCTTTACATAAAAATGATATAGTCAAATATCAACAGCAAATTAGCAATCCAATTTCAAGTATCTGAGGATTGCTCCTGGAAGAAAAGAGAAAAAAACTTATTTTAACTGACACCAGTTGATAAATTAATACATTGTGGGGGGAAATAACAACAACAAACAGCGATAACATTAAACCTCATCTAAAATGATGCACGCTTCAAGTGCAATCATCCACCAAAACATGCATGCTACTAAAAATAGGAAAGCATAAGCTAATATCATCACAACCCAATTCCAATAGTTCAAAAAAGCTAATATTGCTGAATGCATCAACCATGGTCACCAATACACAGTATCATGCATCTCCACAAGGGAAGAGCACTACAGAAGAGCGACCTTTACCTGGCAAAGCGAGGTATAAACGCTGCCCGTGTAGTTTTGTTGGAGTGCTGTCACATCCATTCTGCTGTGTCCTTCCTATTTTTTCCAAACAAATGTGCCCTATCAATAATACATCCCCTACAGCCCCCAGCAGCGAGAGAGAGGCGCTCACACGAGCTTGTGCTCCGCTGGCGTTCCAGCACACACTCACGTTTGCACAAACACACGCTCTGAAAAGTATCACACAGGGCAGCTTCATTATGTAAGGACGACAAGCCCCGCCCCTCTCGACACGCCCCTGCTGTCCCCGCCCCCCAGCTTCTGCTGGTCTCCATCACCAATGCTCATTCATCCTGTATTAGCGGTTTCCATGTTTGTCTCTGGTGACATCAGAGAAATGGAAATCCTTGTGTGAGTGAGAACTCAGTTGCGTTTTCTATTTAAACATTATATGATGATTGTACACTACCATTCAAATGTTTGGGATAAGTTTTTTTTTTTTTTTAAGAATGTAGCAAAAATGACAGTGCTGGCTTTTACATTGTGGCAAAAAAAAAATCCTAACTATTCAATCAAAGAGTACAAATAAATCATATCATGATGATTTCTGAAGGATCATGTGACACTGAAGACTGGAGTTATGATGCTGAAAATTCAGCTTTGATCACAGGAATAAATTACATTTTAAAATATTTTCAAATAAAAAAAGTTATTTTGAATTCTATTAATATTTCATAATATTACTGTTTTTACTGCAGCCTTGCTGAGCATAAGACACTTCTTTCAAAAACATTAAAAATATCTTACCGACCCCAAACTTTTGAACAGTGGTGTATGTTTTTTAAAGCTTCAGCACAGGCTTGAGTCTTCCTTGAATGACACAAAATAGAAGGAAATTCAGGCTAACCTAAATTAACTCTGCTTTTTTAAACCTTGAGGGGACAAAAGTCCAAAATGAGGTCACAATAAGGTTGTCTTTTTCAATGCAGAAACCAAAAATAAATTTAAAGGGACAGTTCACCAAAAATCGTTAACTGTAAAAATGTACTCACACTCATGTTGTTTCAAACCTACAGTAATATAACAGCATTAATTACAGCTGTTCATAGTGACAAAAAAAGTAGTGCTAAATAAAGTCTTCTGAAGTCATTTGATAGCTTTGTTTGAGGAATAGAGAAAATTTAAAATTCTGTCATTGTTTACATCATGTTCCAAACCTGTAAGACTTCCGATCATCTTCAGAACACAAATGAAGATATTTTTGATGAAATCTGAGAGCTTTCTGTCCCTCCATTGACAGCTACACCATTACACCATTTTCAAAAAGTTCATAAAGAGATTGTAAAACTAATCCATATGAATTGAGTGGTTTAGTCCAAATTTTCTGAAAAGACACGATCAATTTATATGATGAACAGACTGAATTTAGGAAGCTCAAGCATGTTGTTTTGATCGTGTACAGACCTCACTTACCGGAAGTGAAAGTGCGCTGAAGGCTGTTGGACATAGTGGTGTATTAGAGGTAAAAAATTATATAAATACTGTTCAGTTTCTCACACAAACCAATCGTTTTGTGTCTTAAGACATCACTTTAATATGGATTTGTATGTGCATGTTTTTTTTTTTACTCCACAGTTCTCATACTCTCTCATGTGTTACCATTCACATGCATTATACGGCTGCAACGGTTGGAGTTAAAAATCTTAATTTGTGTTATACTGAACAAGCAAAGTCACCTATATCTTGGATGCCCTGGGGGTAAGCAGATAAACATAACATTTTCATTTTTGGGTGAACTATCCCTTTAAAGGGTAAGTCAACCCCAGTTCAGAGCCTAACTCCACACACTGGCAATATTGGGCAGAGCCCAGCGGAGACAGAGGGGACGAACCGAGGGCGGGGCTGAGTGCCAATACTCGCAATTCCAACTCCTGACTCGCTACAGTGGTTTTGACGGAACAAGATGTTTTTATATCAGGGGCTGAGCCTATGCAAAGCTATGTGAGCTCGTGGCAGGGGCGTGGTAGTGAGCCGTTGGAAGAGCCAATATACGTCACAATGACCAACAACGTGCAATAGGAGAATTCAACTGCAGTAGCCACCGTTCAACCTTAAGAGGGCAGCACTAAGACGTTTTTACACCATATATTATAGGATTAAAACACTTTATACCCAAATGTCAAAATATTTACTCGAATCAATGAACAGCACTAATAAAGCCCCAGTCTTGCAGATCATTAACTAAAAAAAGTTGGTTTAGGGTTTAGTTACCCTTTAAGAAAATCTCCTCTGAATTTACACAAAGTTATGGGTCAGTGAATATTTTGGCCATTCGATTTTCCTTATAGAAACGTTTTTCCTTTTTCCCTTTTTTTAAACAAAACAAAAAACAAGAATTCAGCTTGATTTTTCGTTTTTTGTTCAGAGGTAGAAAAATGAATTATGTTAGTCTGTTTGTTTGATGAATAAAAGATGTAATGTAGCTGCAATAAACGCGTTAAGAATCCGTACAGCTGTAGCAGAGCAGGACTTTTATTCTGCTGTGCGGCGCTGAGGAAGAACTGATGGCGGAACAGTTCGATCTTCAGCTGACCAATCAGCAGAAAGGGGCGTATCATTTCCATCCACGTCTAGAAATCAAATATTCAAGCCATTTATTCAATTTTCTACCTCTGAACAATAAATCAAGCTCAATTCTTGTTTTTCCGTTTTGTTTAAAAAATTAAAAAACGAAAAAGGAGTCGATTTTTGGTTTTTTAATACCCATTTCTATGATGTACACAAAATATACACTGGCTTCAAAAGATTTGGAAAATAGTGCAAAAAGATGCCTGCATATTCTCCAAAACTCATTTTGTGCTCCATGAAACACAGTCAGTCAGGGTTTAGAACAATATTAGGGTGATTAAATAATAACTGCCTTGTCAAACAGAAAGTCTCACTAAAATCTGCATGAATTGACCCAAACGAGCACTGATCTCTCTCTATGGATAATCGATAATATTACTGAATGTTAGTTGTCTTTTAAACCTAGCACTAACCAAATGTCTGGTTTGAAAGGCCACAGGAAACAATAAACCAAAAATATTACATTTTTTATCTGCATGCAAAATGCTTAACAGATTATGCTTGGCATGAGTTTATCCACACAAATGTCTTCAAATCAAGACCATCATTATTGTTCCTAATAAATAATGTTTATGTGTGAATATCCACAGACTGAACCAACAACATCCTCTGAACCACTGCAGGTGAGTCTCTGCAATACAGAGGCTGACTCAAGCAAGACGGATCGCTCGAGGTCCAGTGACATAAGAAGACCTGTGACTCTTTCACGCAGTCTTACCGTATGTGAAAAGCACAACTGCAGGAAGTAAGTGTCCTCTGATAAGCGCCAGCCGTCGGGCTGATTATGTAAGGCCATGTATGAGTGCACAGAACATGCTTTACATGCAGCCTGCAGGCGGTCAGATGTAGAGGACTCATGCATGAACTAACAATGTGTCTGAACCATTTTGTCAGTAACAGGACATTTACACAGTCAAAAATCTCTGCTCACCTCTTAAACAAACCACATTTATCTGACTACAATATGTATTCTCAGCATTTTTTATGATTATTATTGGTTATTATTGGAATCACAATCACTGCTAAGGTTAGTGATTTGAAAAAAAAAAAACTAACACTAAGTAACAGACCTTATTCACAGCAGTTCATGCGTTTTTGGATCGTTCTGCTGACAAAACACTACAAAAATATATTTTCAGTAGACAAAAAAAACTCTAGACAAAATGAGCTGTGGGAGAAAAAGTGATCTAGGAGCTTTATACAGCAATTGAAAACATGGTAAGTTGCGTCGCTTTCATACCTGTCATGGCGCTGCTCTGACTATGGTCTATAAACTTCATCGTACAGCAGTGCTACTGTACAAATATGAATACCTTAAAATATGTGGACTGGCAAGGAGATCCAGTGAGCAACCACCTAGCAACCACACCTCATGGAGCTGACTTTTTGAACAGGTTAAGATCATCAAAATAGTCACACCCTTCCAAGTCCCTTTTAAACACGGATACGAAGTGAAAGTATCCAGGACACTGTTTATCTTTGTGATATGAAGAGTAAACCGTACTTACCTCCTCCTGCAACTCCTCATTCTTGTGCATCACCTGTGCCAGCTTTTCATCAGACTGTGTGTGAGAAAACCTCTGATTAAACACATGTACTTCACTTTTTGACCAACATGCTCAAATATGCACTAGTTTGGGGTCGGTAAGACTTTTGAATGTTTTTGAATTAAGTCTCTTATGCTCACCAAGGCTGCATTTAAATGAACATCAATACAGTAAAAAAAAAAAAAAAAAAAAATACTGTGAAATTTTATTACAGTTTAAATAACTGTTTTCTATTTAAATATATTGTAAAATGTAATTTATTCCTGTGATCAAAGCTGAATTTTCAGCATCCAGTCTTCAGTGTCACATGATCCTTCAGAAATCATAATAATATGATGAGTTGCTGCTCAAGAAACATATATTATTATCAATGTTGAAAACTGCTTAATAACGGTGAAAACTGATGCATATTTTTCAGGATTCTTTAATGAATATAAATTTTGAACACCATTTATTTGAAGCAATCTTTTGTAACATTATAAATGTTTTTACTGTCATTTTGATTGATTAAATGCATCCTTGCTTCATAAACGCATTAATTACACACAAAAAAATCTTATTGACCCTATCCTTTTGAACTGTACTGTACTACTTGACACTCAAAGGCTCACAGAGAAACATGATGGCATTTTATGGCAGCATAGATTAATAGTACATGCTATATAGAAGGTTGGCTGACCTTACAAGTATTTACAGTGACAATATACCATATTTTCTGGAGTTAATGTTATCATTGTAAAATCATAAATAAAAATGCAATCTCAATGTAAAATAACTGAACTATGGTACATTAGAAATAGGAATAAGGATAATGGTGGCAACAAATGTGAATAATGCTTTTTCTCCTTTCAAATATTTTTGAATTTCTAATATATTTTCAGTGAATTTTGATTAAATATTATGTAAAATATTTCAGCAAATTTGTGCATATGCTACACATACACTACCATTCAAAGTCAGGTCTTTCATTGTTTTTAATTAATACTTTTATTCATCAAGGATGCATAATAAGTAACATAAAAGAGGAGTTTTTTCAGAGATTTTCAAAACAATTTAAAAATCTTAATTATTCACATTTGTTAGTGGTTAAAAACTCAGTCTTCTGTCACATGATCCTTCAGAAATCATTCTAATATGCTTTACAAAGAACATTAAAAAAAATCTCACCCACCCCAGTGTATTGACCAGTAGTGTATAAAACAGCAGGAGCTACTGGGCATCTATTTTACAGTGGTAAATGTCAGTCACCTGGGTTTGGTTCTTGTAGGCTTTCAGTTCCGCCACCTGCCGTTCCAGCTCAATGCTCCTCTCTGTGATTCTGCTCAACTCTCCTTCTGTTTGGCCCAACTTCTCCTTCAGCTCCTTCATCTGAAACGCTCTCTCTTCTTCCTTCACTTGTTCCTGCTGCTGCCAGGCGGCCACCTCCCTCTGCAGGTCCTCCTTCTCCCTGGACTCCTGATCCAGCTTCTCTCTCTCCATTTTCCTGTTCCTTTCCATTTCTGCCGCCACACAGAAGAAGGGGAGGAGGTCATTAAGGAGCTCATACAGCAGTATCTGTGCTAATATGATCATTTTCTCGCAAACTTTCACACAAATTGGATTGCGGAGCAAGTAAAAAGTGTGCCGTTGTGAGTTATGGCTCTGCTGGGAACGACTGGTTTATCTCATGAAAATGCAAAAATGACTGTACAAAGCTGTTCGCGTTGGCACAGGCGCAGGGATGCAAATATATAAAGGATCAGATGCTTAACGATAGTTAAAGAGCATTTTAGTGCTTTTGATGAGTCATGTTTTACTTACCTTGCATTGCTTGTGTTGCTTTATTATTGTCATCTGCTGCTGTGTCAAGCTTCTTTGTCTAAAATCAAACAGAACAAATAATAATTGGTGCAGTGCAACATGCTGGACAAAAACAAATGTTCACCTTGGTTTGATCCATGTGCAGTTTTAAAAATATGCATAAGTTATTACGCAGACAAGGATACTTAGGTAATAAACTAAAAAAAAAAATATAACTAATAAACAAAAAATAAATAAATGATATACATACATGCATACATACATATATATACACACACATACACAGATCAGGCATAATATTATGACTGTATTCAGGTGAAGTGAATAACACTGATTATCTCTTCATCACGGCTCCTGTTAGTGGGTGGGATATATTAGGCAGCAGGTGAACATTTTGTCCTCAAAGTTGATGTGTTAGAAGCAGGAAAAATGGGCAGGAGTAAGGATTTGAGCGAGTTTGTGATGGTTACACAACTGGGTCAGAGCATCTCCAAAACTGCAGCTCTTGTGGGGTGTTCCCGGTCTGCAGTGGTCAGTATCTATCAGAAGTGCCCCAAGGAAGGAACAGTGGTGAACCGGCGAAAGGGTCATGGGCGGCCAAGGCTCATTGATACACGTGGGGAGCGAAGGCTGGCCCGTGTGGTCCGATCAAACAGACGAGTTACTGGAGCTCAAATTGCTCAAGAAGTTAATGCTGGTTCTGATAGAAAGGTGTCAGAATACACAGTGCATCACAGTGGGCATGTGAGCATCAGAACTGGACCACGGAGCAACGAAAGAAGGTGGCCTGGTCTGATGAATCATGTTTTCTTTTACATCACGTGGATTGCCGGGGCGTGTGTGTCGCTTACCTGGGGAACACATGGCACCAGGATGCACTATGGGAAGAAGGCAAGCCGGCGGAGGCAGTGTGATGCTTTGGGCAATGTTCTGCTGGGAAACCTTGGGTCCTGCCATCCATGTGGATGTTACTTTGACACGTACCACCTACCTAAGCATTGTTGCAGACCATGTACACCCTTTCATGAAAACAGTATTCCCTGATGGCTGTGGTCTCTTCCAGCAGGATAATGCTCCTGCCACAAAGCAAAAATGGTTCAGGAATGGTTTGAGGAGCACAACAACGAGTTTGAGGTGTTGACTTGGCCTCCAAATTCCCCAGATCTCAATCAAATCGAGCATCTGTGGGATGTGCTGAACAAATACAGGACTTAAATAATCTGCTGCTAACATCTTGGTGCCAGATACCACAGCACACCTTCAGTGATCTAGCAGAGTCCATGCCTCGATGTGTCAGGGCTGTTCTGGCAGCAAAAAGGGGGACCAACACAATATTAGGATATATATCATGGTCATAATGTTATGTATGATCGGTGTATATTAACTTCAGCTCTGTAATGCATGGCCTCTCAAGACTTTATGGACGAATAGAAAAGACACCAAGTACAATGATTTTGTAATGATATTTAACTTTAGACAAATGTATGCATCCCCAGGCACATCTAAATAATTTAATAATATAAAGGCAGTTATTAGATCACCATATGGGCTGGTGGGAGGCATATGCACAGCACAAGAAACAGAAACGTTTAAAAATAAGTGTCATATTCCTGTAATCATTATGTGAAATAAAAAGCAGGGTTTTTCAGGTTAGTAAATAAGCATTCTCAATGTTACCAGATCCTGCAGCTGCTGCTGGAGGGATGTTTTCTCCTGTTCAGAGGAGGCGAGTTTCTGCTGGAATAGAAGCACCTCCTTCTGTCTGTTCTCCAACTCAAAGTTCAGCTCCTTGATCTATAAGAACGCACAAACACAGTGATCTCATGATGTAAATGTCTTCTGGTGTACAAGCAAATGTCACAATGCATCTTATTTAGGTCGATTTAAGAACAAACCTTTTTGTCTTGTAATGGAGGTGAGGCTGATCCCGAGGTCTCGGCCCGGAGAGTTCTCAGCTGAAGCTGCAGCTCGGACACCTCCTTTTCCAGCTCCATGATCCTGGAGCGCTCGGACACTGTGGCGACCTACAGCAGGAGACGAGACTTAATCAACTGATAAGTATGACCAAACTCGGTGTCTATCAAGGCATTAAGCATAAACTAGATATTTTCTACTTAAGAAACATCTACATTTAACTTCTAATCATTTTGAATTTACAATATTCTACTATGATATACATAAGTTTAGTAAGATTTTTTTAGAAAGGATGCAATAAATTATTTAAAAGTGAGAGTAATTTATAATGTTACAAAAGATTTCTATTTAAAATAAATAGTTTTTTTTAACGTTCTATTCAAAGGATCCTGAAAAAAAAGTATATAGTTTCCACAAAATATTAAGCAGCACAGCTGTTTTTAATATATCAGTCCTTTACATCACAGGAATTAATTACATTTTAAAATAAATTTAAAAATTAAAAAGATATTTTAAATTCTAATCATATTTCACAACATTAATGTTTTTTTTTACTGTATTTTGATCAAACAAATGCAGCCTCAGTAAGCATAAGCATTTTTTTCATAAGCAACTTCTGAAAAGCCGGTAAATTTTTGAATAGTGTAAACCTAGAAAGATACTTGTAACAATGCACTTTATAATTTAAATTATATATATATTTTTTTTTTTCCCACATTACAGTAGGCTACTGAGAATTATGGTGAAAATGTGCTTAAATGACATGGTAAAAAGTCCTAAAAAAGACCTTCTTTATACGAAATTATTTATTTTCTTCTTTTGACTTTGGGATGAAAAATGACTTGCAAAGATGCACCCAGTGGTGCTTACAAAAAAAGAGACCTACCTCAATCCATCATGGAATAAAAAATAATCACTTTCCCAAAATAAGCAAAATCTCTTCCGTGCATGGGGATCTGACTTTCACCCCAAGAGAAATCTCTCTCCCCTCCCATCTGACAAATTCATTTACCCTAGTATCCTCTAACTCCCTCTGGAGTTTATCTGCTTTGGTCTTTTCAAAGAGAAGACTCTGTTCGAGCTCCTTAATGTGGGCATGCTCCAGTTTGGTCTGCGTCTGTTAGTAGACAGAAGAGGAAAAGAGAGAGACAACACCAACGGCGCGGTCACGTGCCAGCCAAAAGCCAAGTACGAAGAGCTTCATGCAGATCTTGACATCATCCTCCTCTATGAATGAGGACAAAGACAGCAGTGACACACACACAGAGCGACGTGAAGATGGAGGATCGCATTAAAAAAAAACAAGAACACAAAGACATGAAACAACTGTGACTGGCTCAAAGAGCAGGCCAGTGAAAGAGAGATGGAGGGTGTCAATAATAAAAGAATGCATGAAGGAATGAACGTTTGAAAGTGATCAAAGATGAAAAGAGAAGAATGCAGGGATGAAAGAGTGAATGGATGAACAAATAAAGAGAATAAGGTGAATAAAGCATCAAAGAGTCAATGCTATAACAGCTACAAAGGGGTTTGTTTTTTGTTTGATATTATTTGAAGAAACTTCTCCAATGTGATTTTTGAACTTATCAATGAGTGATTCTCATTTAATAACATGATTTGGTCTTGAGACAAAATGAATGAATCTATCTATCTATCTATCTATCTATCTATCTATCTATCTATCTATCTATCTATCTATCTATCTATCTATCTATCTATCTATATCTGTCTGTCTATCGTTCTATCAATCAATCAATCAATCTATCTATCTATCCGTCTGTTTATCTATCTATCTATCTATCTATCTATCTATCTATCTATCTATCTATCTATCTATCTATCTATCTATCTATCTATCTATCTATCTATCTATCTATCTATCTATCTATCTATCTATCTATCTATCTATCTATCTATCTATCTATCTATCTATCTATCTATCTATCTATCTATCTATCTATCTATCTATCTATCTATCTATCTATCTATCTATCTATCTATCTATCTATCTATCTATCTATCTATCTATCTATCTATCTATCTATCTATCTATCTATCTATCTATCTATCTATCTATCTATCTATCCGTCTGTTTATCTATCTGTCTGTCTGTCTATCTATCTCTTTCTTTCTTTCTTTCTTTCTATCCATCCATCCATCACAATATTTATTTTTCTTATATTTTCTTATCTCCTGTTAATTTGTTTAGTTAAAAGTTAAGTATAAAAGTATAGACGATACTGATCATTTCTGCATGAACACAGACACAGGTGACTGCGCTGGTCCGCTCGTATTCAGTTTCTCTCGATGTAAACGTATATGATAGGGTCATTTTACCTC